>CANTUT010000469.1:0-110856 GCA_947687605.1 Reutealis trisperma
TTAATTTTTATTAATTAGCTTAATTAATTATTTTAATTTTTCAAGATTTTACATCACATCTCAATCAATATTCAAATATTTTTATATAAAATTGTATGAACATTCGTGTCTTCATCAAATACTCGAAATTTTAATATATACTTATAACTTAAAACAACAACAAATAATAATCAATATTTAAGCATATATTTAAGCGATTATTATTTTAATTAATGTGAAATACTGTAATAAATTATTATCTAATTAATGTGAAAGGCAAATACTTATTAACATATTTAGCATTGTTATTATTGCATTTTTTGCATCACTGTTTCGCTTCCAATTCAGTAGGATAAATTTTAGTTGTATATTTTGTATAAGATTCAAATTATATATATATATATATATATATATATATATATATATATTACCTTATAAATATAACAAATTCAAGTATTTATCTATTGTCATTTGGTTACTAACTTCAAATGTTTTCTTGTTATTTCTTTTAGAGTCACTTCTGTTGTTTGTCTAAAACTTTTTATATTTGATTATAAACAATTTTCATCACCCTTTAACGTCATGTCATCATAACTGATAACTTCACATACTATAATCACATTTGTATTTTTATAAACAAATAATGAGCTTCCAAAGTTATTAATTATAAAAGTTAGAAGTAATATAATCACGAATCTCATAATTTATGAACTTTTGGAATATTTAGATTAATTGGAATAGTATTAATTTTCAATGTTAATAGTTAAAGTACAACTATAGTATAAAGAATTAAAAAAATTATTAAATTTAAGTTAAGTAATTCAATATTGATAGCTGAACCTCAAATATAGTATAAAAAATTTAAAAAATAAATATTAAATTTAAGTGTTAATAGAATCATAAACAAATTGATTTTTCTTTTTTTACAGAAAAATATATCATTATAAATATAAACGTTGGCATTTTATAATGTAATAATAGAGTTTTACTCATTGCCATTTGATAAATCCTTAATTAATGTACTTTCTCTTTTTGTTGCATCTTCCCATAAAAGCAAAAATAATTTTTTCTAATCTACAATATAATTTCTCAAATCATATTAGAATTTATTTAACTTGTTAGTATTCGAACTGTCAAAGGTTAAATTAGAATTTCTCTAACTCCTTAATATTCGGACTAACATAAAAAAAAAAAATTTCTGATTGAATTTATTTATACAAACTATTATTATTTTTTAGAACATACAAATTATTTTTAATGGTTAAAACAATTAATTTTAAAATTTATAATAAAACAAAGTAGTAATCTACACAATAAAAGTCAAATTAAAATTTCTCTAACTTCTTAATATTCAAAAAACATAAAAAAAATGAATTATTCTAATTGAATTCTTTTTTATTTAAATTAAATAGAATTAATTTTATATCAAATAATAATTATTTTATTTTTTCCTTATTCTAATTGATTTCATTATTTTTTATTTAAATTAAATTAATTAGATAATTAAATTTTTTAATTATAGTTAATTATATAATTTTAAATTTACAATATAATTAATTATGTATTAAATAATAATTATTTTATTTTTTTCTTATTCTAATTGAATTCATCATTTTTTATTTAAATTAAGTATAATTAGATATATATATATATATATATATATATATATATATATATATATATATATATATATATATATATATATATATATGATGCTTGAATGGGTCGATCAAGTAATATAGTGAAGAGAGAAATATATCGTTCCGCTAAGGACTAATGGCAAATACTAGCGCAAACTTTTACTATTTTTTAGTAGATCAATAGTTGAAGATAGTAATTAAAATAAAACAACTAATTTAACCAAATAAAATTGAATTAAGGAAAACAATGAGAAAATTGCAAAGATATCAATGGTGAAGGCTACCTAGATATTAAATCCCCCTAGCCCCTAATTGCAATCCATGGATAGTAAATTGATTAAATCAAGCATCGAATTGAATTGGCATTCCACTAATTTAGATTAAAACCTATCTTGAGCGATTTAATCTCTAATCCCTAGGTAGAGGGTAAGGAATCTCTTCTTAATACACAATTAAACAATTCATGCATTAAGAACAAGGAACAAAATGCCAAAAGGTTTTGTAGGCCTATCTCTAGAGCCCTAAGCAACCCTCAATCCTATTGAGTGTTCCATTCATATCAAGCTTTCTCAAGTCAATAATACAAAAACAAGCATCTAATCAATAAGCATGCTATTGTTAATTAGAATTAACCAAACAAGCACCAACAGGATAAAACAACTCAAGGCATGAATTAATTGATGTTAAAAACTATTCAATCCATACAAAAGGGTCTAGGGTTCATCAAATATCTAGGCAGATATAATTTTAGTTCACACTAGATAAGAAAAACATAGGAAACAAAGAAGAAGAAAAGAAGCCCAAATAATTCATGACGAATAATTTAAGAATCTTCACTTTGATCTTCAATTCTAATTTCAAATCCAACGGATCTTGAGTCTTCACCTCCGATTCCTACTGCAAAACGTCTGGCTCTACTCAGAAAAGTTGGCTCTTTATGATAGAATTTCATATTCCCCTAAAATTTGTGCAAAAATTACTTGTATAGTCTAATAGAGCTACCCCCAAGCCTAGCCACATGCCCATGAGCTTAGGCATGGGAACATCCTGAATGTCAACTTTCATAATAACCTTTTCCCCTTATATCATGGGCATACCCATGCCCGTGAGCTTAGGCATGGGATAAGGTCCTCTTTGCTTCTGCCTCTTCAAAACGCTTCATTTTTTGTACTAAATTCTGTCATTTTTTTTCTATCATCTCATGGCATGTCAAAACATAAAGTTCCTAAAAAGAAATGAAAACAACACTAGAACAAACAAATCAAACTCAATTTTAAGCATAAATCATGATAAACAAGGGGGTAAAACATAGGGATTCATGCACTTATCAAACTCCTCCACATTTGAGTATTTGCTTGACCTCAAGCAAATTGAATTAAGACAAAAGAAAGAAATAAAATCCCCCTACCTTAGGCAATAAAAATCAAATGGTTTATATGGAAATCACTTGGAATCCTCATAGCTTGAAATATTTAATCCATTATCAATCCTCAAACATGATAGCCAAACTAGGAAACCTTCATAACAAACTTTACAAATATAAAGCTTGCAATATAGAGTAACAAATTCCAAGATAATAAAAGTTCAAGCAAAGTAGCCAATTAATGATTTTTCTCCTAGGTCCATGGCTATCCCCTTGAATTTTCACTTTTTTGCTTTTCAATTGCATTTATCATTCAATTTTTTTTTCATTTTTCTTTGCACTTTCAAAGAGCCCGACTTGTTTGAACTATCATTCTAACCTTTTTATACGAGTTAAACATTTGTGATGCTGACCCCCAGTTATTCAGCTAAATCACGAGTTCAAATAGCTACGAGCACTATTCATGATCTTAGTCCTTTATTATTTTAAAGGAGTCAAGAACATCGTAATAGGTTCTAATTTTCAAAGCTCCTTTGCAATTGCTTTTAAGTTTCGCTTTATTTTTAAGGGAAATAATGATATTACATAATTCTACTACCTAAAACTAAAGTAACAATGGAAAAATATTTGTGCTAAAAAATGTAACTAAAGTTTCAAACTTTAGGACTTGCAAAATTTGTCAATCCAAAATCCTAATATGGCTACCAAATCTAATTCACAATAAAAGATTAATTCATTTAAACCATGCATCAACCAAGACATTGTCATTCAACCATAATTAAATTATCAACCAAGGAGGGAATACTATTATCCAAATTCAATCAGCTTGACAATTACAATCAAACAATCACAAGGCAATTAACAAAACACCTCCCCCACACTTAAGTAACACATTGTGCCCAATGTGTTATAGACAAATAAAAAAACACAAAAAGGAATAGAGGAGAGAGGGAGAGAGGGAACTGCCCTATAATTGCCATCATTTACAAATTATAAGAATTTGCTGTCATAATCCATGCCATGTCAAATATTGCTATAGACTCAGAAGTGTACTAGAAAGAGAAAGAAAAAAGATCCAAAATAATAATAACAGTCATCCAAAATAAAGCAAAATAAAAGCAAAAATGAAAATAAAAGCAAATCTAAAGAATATAGAGTACAATAATCCAAAATATAAAATAAAATAAAATAAATGGAAGAGAAGTAGATAGAGATAAGGGTAATTAGGATAAAAAGGGGAGGAATTAATCCTCCATGCCATCATCGCTGCCATAATCTATGACATCCTCCTCGTCGTCGTCATCATCACCATCACCGTCGGAGACATCATCAGGATCAAAAGGTGAAGGTGGTTTTTTATTGGGTGGAGTAAAGCCCTGGCACTCCCAATATGCCAGCATAGAATGCTACATCCATCTCTTCTACTCAGCCTTATGGTCCAACCGAGCCTGAAGGATAGTGTGTTGCTCTTGAATGGTCTCCATTAGAGAGATCTGGATAATCTCTAAGTGTTGTTACTAAAGGGCTAACTTCCCCATCTTACTCTCCAATCTACAAATATGGCACTCGAATTCAGTGGGTTTTCGATCCTCCTTCTTAATAATGCCAATAGACTAGCCCCAATCCCTATATGAAGGGGTAGTGTAGAAAGAGGAAACAACTCCAAATGAAGATGGTCCAGTAGTAGATGATGATCCAGCAACAAAAGAAGGTGCTGAGCCATGGGGTGGAGGAGCTAAGGCTGAAGGTCCTAGATACTTAAAAGGTGGAGGTGAAGTAGGCTTTGAAGTTGTGGGCTTTGATGACTTAGGTGCTGTAGGCATGAAATTCTTCTGAGGATCGAGATGTACAAGTGTACCCATGCCCAAATGCTAAGGCAACCCATCTAAAGTCATTGCTGGTAAACAGTCAAAACCTCTAATCTCTTAGCGAGCCTAGTGATAAAAGCCCAGCCACTTAGTGCCCCCTTTGAATCCTTCTTAGATTGTTCATAAAAGAAATACATCATTGCATGGGTAACATTACAGCGCTTATTCTTGGCCATACACATCAAGAATAAAAAATCCCTTGTGGTGACATGCCCGGTACTATCTTAGCGAGCTGCTATTATAGTAGCCAAAAAATTGTGCACTACCCTCATAGCAAATGAATGAAAATTGGAAACTTTTGATACTCCTGCTCTAAACCCCCAACCCTTGAGGCATACTCTCTCCACACTTTCTTAAGAAACTCAAAATCTGAAAAGTCCACATCCAACTTGCGGTATGCATCAATGTGTAGCTCTTCCTCTATGTAAAGTCCCATATTAACTGTAAGGTCATTGACGCTAAAGTGGAAATACTCTCTACCATACTTGAACTTAAGCCAAGGTTTGTTTGTCCTGATTAACTTTTTGTTAAATTGAAGGGAGCAATAGAACTCAAAAGTAAGCTCCTTCCAAGTGGGCTCATCAATAGCAAACAAATTCCTTCACTCTATCTGATCCACCATAGCCCGAATGTTAGCTACCAACCCAGCACTTTCTATGGCCGTCTAATTTATTAGCCGTGAAGTTGTGAAATCCTTGTTAGCTAACTAAGCAAAGCGGTTTTGGGCTTCCTTATTAGTGAATTTAACACATGGGTGGTCCACGATGAATCTAATTTCGGGTGCAGTAGCAGCTTGAGAAGTACTTGCTCCCTTTCTTGCTCTTTTTATGGGAAGCTTCTCGGGTCTCTTGGAAGATGGAGTTATTCTCAGGCTCATTCTTGCAAAACAATCAAAACACATACCCAAGGCAACAAAACAAAACCATATAGCATGTTAGTTTAGCAATAGTTCAACCAAAGCAATCCTACTATCACCACACCCATAAAACAATTGGTTTGGCATCTTCTAGCAACAATGCACATCAAGCCACAACTAGCAAAAGTCACAATCCTCACTCCACACAAACCTAGCACCCCTACACTTAAACAATTGAATAGATACTTCAAAAGATATGCAATGAACACATTATACTACTAATATTCAAAAACAATTTTTTGTATAAAAACAAACTAATAATAACCCAAATAACCCACAACACTTTACAAGTGAACCACATAATCCCAAATAACTATGCGTTCAATTAACTCCATACACTTAAGGCATAACAAAGTTCTAATCATGATAGTGCAATATTTCAACATATAAATCAAACTAAATGCACAATAGGCCAAAATCAAACTCAAGGGTTCAAAAGTTCAAGGGCAAAAATCAAGAAAACCTCCATAAAAACACCAATTGAACCCTAAATCATGCATTTTTATGTAGCCCATTAAAAAACTCATGATTAAATCCCAAAACATTCGAGTTTTCAACCCTTAAATCATTGTAAATTAAAAAAAAAATATAGGAATAGAGGGAGAAGACAAACTTGACATTGTGTGTGTAGAGAATGCAAAATTTGATGTGTGCAAATGCAAGAACTTGCTCAAATCCTCTTCTTAGAACTCGAAATTAACTTGTGAGTGTGTGGGTGAGTGAGTTTTCATGCTAGGGTTTTAGAGAGGGAGAGGGAAGATTGAGAAACTGTTGAGTTTTATGTGTGGGGGAGGGGTGATCCAAGCAGTGCAGATTTATGTATAACCGTGCTCACAACCTAGCTCACGCCCATGATGTTTTGATGAACAATAATTTTTAAATAGTTTAATTCTTCAAATTCATTCCAAGTTTCCATTAAATAGAAAATGTGCTTTAAGGTAATAGAAAAAGTTTCTATTATAAGTCCTAAAAGGGAAATTGCAAGGGACAAGTCTATAAATAATGCTATAGTTGACAAAAGAAAATGTTTATATTATCAATGTTATGAATATTAGAAAAGTAATTGTTCTAGGTATTGTGAATATTAAAGGACAAGGAGAATGATAGACCTTGTAAAGGTAAATCTATCTCTTGTTACTATATTCCAATGATTTGTATAGTTCATCTGCTGCTTGGATTCATGATATGGTTGCTTTTATGCCATATGCATGATCAGAGTAAGCAATGGAAGCATGGAGTTAAATAAAGTGATTTTGAAAAATCTAAGGGGCAGAGTGTTTGTTTCCAAAGAGCTTTTAGCTTCATGATGATTTTAGAAATCATATTTTGTATGTCTAGGATGTACTTAATGATGATTTGAGGAAATCATGTATGTATTTCATATTTAAGCTACATTATTCTATAACTTCAAGGAATTGTGAATTCCATTATGAGAAAAATGTTTGCGTGGTTTATTATGGTAATAAACTCAAGAGTATGAATTATATAGTTGATGTATTATTATTATTAAGTTATTAAAAACAAAAAAATTCCAAGTGCTTTTATGATAATGTCATAAAGAACCCTAATCTAAAACCACTAAGATTTCTTAGATTAGTTTGTTTAGCTGAAGATAAGACAACTTAGTTGGATAACATTTGTCACTACCCATCAGGGTGTGAACTTGTTTCAACTTAGAAGTCTAGTATCTAATGCAAAAACAACTAGATCACTTTTTGTTGGACCAAAAGGATAGAAATCGAAGAAGTTTTAGAATTTATGCATACAGATGGATCAATACCATTTGTGAAATGGTTAGTGGGAGTTTTTCCTAATTCATTCTATTTACCTATATATGTGATATTGACCTATTCGGAAAAAGGTAAATAAAATGAATTGTTCATCTTGAATTTTTTGAAATGTTCAAGAAATTCAAGATGAAAAGGAAAATAAATATTAAGGATATTTGATACAAAATGGGAAATAGTATCATAACCCTTTGATTTGATCGAAGTGGGGAGAACTCAATTACCAATTTTTAAGGAATTGCCTAAATATAAAATTGGCATATAATCATAATTCTTTTTGGGAAAACCATACATGATGGTATACTTAAAAGAATAAATTACAACATATATGATATGATGTAATAAATGATGAACTATAAAAGTTTTGTTTATTTCCTTATGGAAATTTACAATTAATAGCAAAATTTTCTCCTAAGTCTATCTAATCTTAATTCATATGGATAGATATCAAAATAAGATTTGAGATATCTAGCTTATTTGATAAGCTAAAGTTAGACAATTAGAAGATAATTCTAATTAAGATAAGGTTTGTTGGATATCCTAAAAGGTGGTTTAGGATAGTATTTCTATCTTTTGCATAACAAAGAGTTACTAGCAAAATGTTATTTCTTGATAAAGTGTTTATTCAAGAAAGTGACATATTGAGAAAGATAGAATGATTGGGTGAATGTCATCCAATAATATCCAATAAAATGATCAAAGCAAAATTTGATCAACCCTATGAAAAGTCTAAAACTAACTAAATGTTTTATCCTTATTAGCTACTAAAGGTTTGCTAGAATATCTAATTTTTCTGTAAGATATGATTTTCTTTATATGAATATACAATAGTTGTATATTCGTGATGAAGTAAATCATGAGATAATAAAATATCTAATCTTAAGAAAAATATAATTTCTTTTATATGAATGTACAAAAGTTGTACATTCATGATCAAGCAAATTATGAGATGATTCTATTATAGCTATGTATGATATAGTAATGCATAATGATTATGAGTTTGACATATAGATGTCAATACTAGTTTTCTTTCTCTAGAAAAGAAAACATAACCATAGAATAAATCTAAAGGCTTAGAGTCTTAAGAAAATTCCTAAGTATGTAAAACCTTAATGAGTTGTATCATCTCAAGATGAATTCATAATGTCTAAAAGGATAGTGGGAGTATCCTCACTTTTTAGTTTTGTACATGGATAACACATTAGTTTGTAAAAGTACTAATATATTTGCATTTGTAGAATGGTTTAAACATACTTTCTTCATTTAAACTTGAGATAAATATTTACATTCTTGTTAATTCAAACATATAGAGATAGATTAAAGAGGATGTTAAATATGTTTAAGTCAATATTTGGAAAAGATGTTGAAAAGTTCAACATGCTAATTCCAAAAATTTTATTTCCGATAATTTCGATATCCACTTTTTTGAGGATTCGTTCCCTAAATACCCAAAGAAAGTATGGCATAGATTCTTTATAGTATGACTATAGGAAATCTAAATTATACAAGAGTTGTATAATAAGCCAGACATCAAGAATGTTATTAGTATGACTAACAAATTCTAATCCTATCAAGGATTAAATTATTGGAAATATAATCAAAATTATTCTAAAGTAATTTAGAAGTAGTTAAGATTTAATTTTGATAAATGAAGAATGTTATAGAGAGTCTATCATTGGGATTGTTGTTATCTGTGATGAAGAAATAATTTGCTAAGAAAAATACTAAGCAAATTGTTATTACAAACTTCATTATGGAAGCCGAATTTATTATAAGGGATGTTGCAAATAAGAAATTATTTTGAATTTAACAGTTATGAACTATTTTAAGAGTTTTTCCAGTACATCACAAGTATTTCTCTGCTAGGATAATAATAGAGCCTTAGCTTGTGGCAAGGGAACTCAAGTCTTACACTGAAATCTAGAATATTTTGAAAGGCATAAAGATATTATCAAATCAATTGTTGGAATAGGGCATTATAGCCTTGCAGAAAATAGCATTAACTATTAACTTGGTTAATCCATTGACTAAAGTCAAAAGTTAGTAACAGTCAAACTTCATCTTGAGAAGATAAGTTTCTGATACTAAGTAGAATGGCTCTAGTGCAAGTGGGAGATTGATAGCAGTATGTGCCCTAGGAGCCATATAATAGTTATGTAATAGTAGATATTAATTCCCAATGGCACAATAAATCTATTCATAATATGAAAAGGGTTTCATATTATTGAATATAGTCCTTAAGTATTTGTAAAAGGATCTATTCTCAAGTGTTGAGAATATGGGAGACAGATCACTCTTGTACAAATATTTTAAATATGTTCATGGTCATAGGATTAATGACTGGGCATCATTAATTCTAGAAGACCATCACCTTTATTTGTTTTCTATAATCAGTATGTGATACAAATGATTATAGAGGCAGTGAGTCTCATACTGCTTAATATGTGATGTCGATATAAACACGTGGATATTCATAGGATGAATAGTCAAACGGTGACATTAGATGATAATAATATGGGGTTTTACTACGTGTCAATTATTTATCATCTAGGTCATAATAGTGCATATAATCCTTTGACTTGAGAGATACTGTATCTCATACATAGGTGGTTAGGATTTATTACTAATTCCATATACGTACTATTCATGTACAGATATATGGCATGTGATAGTTCTAATTTGTTATGTATGGAGATAAGTGATCACTAAGATAGAATTCATTACCTCAAGTAAATGAGGTTAAGATCCTATGTTATCTGGTTATTCTTGATACTTAAGTTCTTGGCCAAGACAGTGAGATTCACTAAAAAGATTTTCTAGTAAGAATCTAATCTCATCAAGAATTATAATCGAGAAAAAGACATAAAATCGAGGCACATTAGGGTTTGACATAAATCATTACCCTAGCCGAGATTGGGATCTTTAATGGAGGGATTTTAGTGCATGATAATTTATGATCAATGGTCCATGTGATGTTTAAAGTTATCAACTATAATTCATTTCTAATTAGGTAGTTGTGACATGGAATGCTAACTGTCCCTCACAACTTATGGGACTAAGTGTGAAGTGGGGATTTCACATTAGTAGAGAAAAATGTTTTCTCATTCCCATTGCTAAATAGACATGAACCTAGAAAGTCACACACCCAATAGTGATCACCTTCCAAGTGTAAAAAGTTTACCATAATAATCAATTAAAGTGTTTAATTAATTGATTAGTGGTAAAATGATTAAACATGTAGTTAAATTTACAAGGACCCTAACATGTCCTGATGTTTAATCTATGAAGGTTTTTATTCAATTAAATCTTATTTTGCATATGATGCAAATGAGAAAGATTAAATTGACAATTGATTTGGACTAAATCAAAGACTTAATTTTAAGCTTAGTGAAAGCCCTTAACACATGAGATGTGGCCTAAGGCTATATGTGATATGGAGAAGAGGCAATTTAGGGGTTAGAGAAAATTCACTATTCATAAGCCCATATAATGGGTTTAGGGGTTAGAGAATTTTCTACTAAGGTTAAAATTATAATTTCATCTTTTAGCTAATGGAAATGTCCATTGTGCCCCTAAAGGATGAAATGGTCATTTCACCATTTGAAGAAGCAAAGTTCAACTTTGCCCCTTCACCAAATGGTGAGCTAGAAGAATGTGAAAGGGCATTTAAGTCTTTATGAAGACTTAAGAGTTAAGTCTTGAAGAAAATAAGTATAAAAGGGTTTTATGTTCATTTTTCTTCATAAGCAAGTGAACGTCATTTTTATGTTTGAAGCATTAGAGAGAGATTTGAGAAAGTTAAAAGAAAAGATGAAGAAAATGTTTCTTCAAATTTTCTTTTGATCTTCAATTCTTTTTTTTATTCTTTGTGAAAGAACAAATGCTTGTAAATTGAAAATGTGTTTAGTCCAAAACAAATCAAAGAGAAACCTTAACATCCTAAAGGTTTTTTAGGGAAAATCTTAAATCAATTTGGGCAACCAAGAGAGTGATTCAAGAACACCAAAGAAACCAAAAAGAAACTTGGAGGTAAGCTAGGTGTGGATAATCTAGAGGCTTCACACTTGGAAAGGTCTTTGTTAAAGAAAGAAGGAACTTACAAGAGATAATATGATTACTCTTCCTTCTTTTTTATATGTATATGTGTTTTACACATAAATTAATTGATTGCTTGAATGAATTTTGGACTAAAATGGGTGAAGTGAAACTTTAAAATGTTTGAAATTTCACCTCACCACCTTTCTTTCGTTGTGTTTGGCTCCATCATTCCTTCATATATATATAATTCAATTCAATATCACTACTTTCAATTCAATATAATACAGTTTAGTTCGGTACATTTCTCAGTTGGATATAAACTAAAAACCAGTACCAAACTAAATAAAAATTTTCAGTATAGTTTTTGTCCTAAATACCAAACTTTTTACAGTTTAGTACTAAAATGGTTTGGTATTTTGATTCGATCCGGCATTCTCAAGTACCATGCTGAGTAGGGTTGAGCCCATACAAGAAAATAATAGAAAGAGGTGCCTACTTCCTTAGTGAATCTCCAGCAGATAACATGCTTCCTATGCATGTTGTCATTGAAAGTCTTGGACACATTTTAATACCTATAATTGCAAACAATGTGGTTTTCCTATTATCATATACATGTGAAAATAATCCTTGCTTAATGATCACATTTTCTACCATCTGTAGTTGTAATGAGTCCATAACACTACTATCTTAATCTAAGCATAAGAAACCCATATCAGTAGGACACTAATTACTAAGCCTCTGATCCAAAATTTATGATCCTTGGATTAATGGGTACCAAATGTATTAAAACAAATACCAAAGTCCTTCCTAATATACCTTACAACCTAAATTTGAAAAACTCTAAGAGTCCACATCCCAAAAATATTGAATGTGACAAAATAATTGTTAAAAGAACAACTTTAGAAAGCTTTAAGTGGATCTTTCTATGGCTCATTAGAATATACCAGTAAGAAACAACTTACAACAAAAAAGAAAAGGTCATCGCACAACAGCTAACAAATTTGGCAAACAAAAAAAAATGAAAAAATGAAATTTTAGAATAATAGACTTCTTCATCCTTTGAACTACCATTCTCTCTTGCATATTGGACAATGAGCTTGACAAGTTTGTGAAGTCACCCATTTCAAAATGTAGGGAAGATGGAAAGTATGGTTGCACAACAAATTCATAAATGGTAAATGATGTTACATCATCTTGCCACTAGAAGAGCGAATATACAAAGCATTCTAATGGATTTTGTGGACACTAGTGGTGATTTGAATGTGAAAACATGAAAAAATAAAAATCTACAAATAATCGTCATAAACACAAAATTTCCCTTCCCTACCTTTTAGATGTTATGCCAATAATCCTTGTGGGAGATTTAAAGCTAGAGGAAAAGGTCAAGAATTCTTGAAAACAAAACAAGCATCATCTTACCCAAACATTAAACATCATGCAAAGTAAAGTTTACACAATAATCTGTGCATCTAATGTTTAATTTCACAATATTCAAAACAAAATAGACATACAAAAGGTAAAGAGAACATACTCTGTTTAGAAGTATGGTGGACAATCAAAAAGAAGATGAGTCAAGAGAAAATTATTTCCTTGAGAAAACTTACAATGCCATACTATGAATAAATGAATTCAAATTCATATCTAAACATTGAAAACTAACAAAACATATTTATCTCACAACAGCTGGATCAATCCATACATTATGATATCAAAATAAGCCAAGTTACTTCAACCCATGTCAAGAATTTCAAAATAGAGCTAATAAAAAGCTTAACTTTTAGTAATCGTAATCAAAACAATAATATTTATGAGAAGCATATGCAAGACCTTGACTTTTGTTGTCTCACCTCTTGCACATAATAACAAATGTACTTGAAATAATGAATTTTATATATATATATATATATATATATATATATATATATATATATATATATATATATATATATATAGATATATATTATATATAAACTCAAATAACAAAAAATTTCTCAGTAATGAAATGTGCATAGATGTTTAGTGCACAAAAGAGAGAAATCAAGATTATGAAAAAGAGACACTTTCTTAGCTATTCAAGAAAAGCAAAACCAATTGCACGAAATCTGAGAAAACCCACCTCTGAATTTTGTTTAGCAGCCAGAAGAAGATTATTCACATAAATATGGGACTCAAAAAGGGAGGCTTTTTGGTTATTTTGGGGTTTTACTCCTCTATTGGTTGCTTAGTTGTTTAGTTGCTTTACTTATTAGACTTGGACCTATCAATCAAATGGGTTATTTATGTGTCTATGAACTATTGGGTATGGGCTAAATTGAATAGTAGGAACCCTAATTAAAAACAAAAGTGAACACAAAATCATTGTCATGCTATAGACTAGGAATTAATGTAAAAAAAATTTTGCCCTTAGTTAAACTAAAATAATTGGCAATAGGTTTTCATCCCTCTCTAACATTGATACCTATTAATTTATTTTTTTTAATTTTATACTTGTTTGTGCTTTAAAATTAATGTGAGCCCAAGACGTAAGTCCAACCCATTTCACATAGTAGGACTGACGAAATCTGAAGAAATTAAATTTGTGTAACTGAACAAGTAGAGAAAGTGGCTACAATTGAAAAGTTGAAGGAAAAGTGGAGAAAATCAAGTAAGAAAAATGGAACCACTACAATTGCTAAAAGTGGGCTTATGGGTTAGTGAGAAGTTACTGTGAACATATAAAAGGAGAGCAATATGAAAAAAGAGACACAACTAATCACTCAACAAACTACCAAAAAACTTCAGCAACTCAAGCTAATCAAGAATTTTCCTAGTGTTCATATTTCTAGCTTTCTTAAATTTCACTAACCCTTAATTGTAGCAAATACATTTTATTTCCTAGTGCATTGTCCAATTCAAGAAAATTGTGGTAAAAGACCTTGAGAATCTGTAATTGTTTTGGTTTTAAAAGTCTAAACGGCACAAAAAACTAGTCTATGTACTTCACACATGTGGCACGCTCGCATTCACAAAATTTCACCAATATTTACTTTTTCTAATTCTTTGTTACATTTTCTACTGAGTAAAATTGTTATCCTAACATTTCCCAAATCTTTTAGACTAAAAATTTATCATATTTAGCCTAAAGTTTTTGGAAGTCTTCAAAGGCCACTCACATGGCCATATATCCTCTCAATGACCATTAGATGACCATTCTCCATTTAGGCTTATTTTTTAGTGAAACCCCAAGTTTAAATTGGTTTTGATGGAAAGCTAAAACATAGTTTTTAAGTGACAAATTTTCCAATTTAAGCTAAATTTTTTTTTTTAAGCCTAAAAATTCAATGCAACTAACAAAGCCATCCCTTGAAGTTTTAATACTTTAATTGTTCAGATGTGTGACCTAGCCTATATTTTTCAAGTATATCTATTCAATGCTATTTATTGGCAAAAGTTAAGCTAATTTTGCAAATTTACCACATGGCCTAACTTTTGATACTTAAGCATCCCTAGCTTGATTTAAAATGCCTAAAGGCCAATTTATAGCCATCATTTATTAATATTTCAAGACTTAAAAAAAAATTGAAAGGTCATTTCATCAAGTTCCACACATGTCAAACTCATCATTTTAAATAGGCTAAGCAAAAAATAGCCATTTAATTTCATATTTTTGGCTTAAAAGCATAAAAAGATCCAAATTCACCAAGCGAAATCCCTAACACAAGCCTAAAATTCTAATTGTGAATTTATTTTTTTGCCATCATCACTAATTTACCAAAGATCAACACGTGGTCACCAAAACACATTATTTAGGCTAGAATTAAAGCATAAATGAATTGTTGTTTTCTTGGTTCCTTACACTATCCAACATTCATCTTACTAAACCAAAAATAAAAAAACTAAGAAATCTCATCAAATGCCCATAGAAATTTAAATTTATTACCAATATATTTTCCAATTTTTGCTATTGGTAGTACCCATCACCATCCTTTTAATAGCCAATTCATGGTCATTCCACACATTATTTATTCAAGTTTAAGATAAACCTCCAAAGTTTTCACAAAAGCTCAATTTGGTTATTGGCAGTTAATTTGTCCCAAGGCCAGCATATGGCCATTTCATTCCACCATTTCACATTTTTAAGGCCATTCTATAGAGCCTAAGAATAAATTTCATTAAACTTGGACAAATAAAAACATTATTGCCAAAACTAAAATTCTTTGCCAAAGTTCAACCAATAAATCAAACACCAAATTTTCAAACTCTAAGTGACATCAATTTCACAACCAGCCATTCAAATAAAAATCACCAATTGACATCCTCCTCCAAGAATCACTACAAATCAAGGAACAACCCTATGAAAATTGCAAAAAACCCAAGTACCTTTCTTAAACCTTTTTCAGTGATAAATATTGAAAATTCGATAGCATTTTCTTAGTGATGGAGGCGAATATGGTGAACAACCTAAAAATCAAACAAAAGAATGTGAATCGACTAGCAAAGGTACTGAAATTCATTGTTTGAAAATTAAGAACTTCAAGATACCATACCTTTCTTGAAGTTTTTTCGATGATAAACCTATAGAGAGATCTGAGTTTGCTTTGGTGTTGATAGATGTGAAGGGAAAATTTCCCAGCACCACAATTTTAAATGCCTAAAAGTGAAAGAAAATGAGATAATGGATGAAAAATTTACTGAACCTAATGAAAATAGATACATAAATGGAGGACTACCACCTCCTAAGGAATTCGAATTTGAAAATTAGTTGCTGGGCGTTGCTTAAGTCGATGGCATTTTAGCATGGTGAGCTCAAATGTTGAGAGATAAAGGTTTGGCTGATGGGTTCACTAAAAAAGATGGGAGTCTTAGAGTCAATGATGCTGAGAAAGGAGAATGGTGAGCTATAGGCAACAGTAGCAACAAGGAAAAAGCTGGACAGCCACCGGTGGGTTTAGGTCTCACCAAAAAATTACATTTATGAGAGAGAATAGTAGAGAAAGAAACTCAGGTTGGGTTTTGTAAAAGAAATGGGTTTCGAGAATCAGAAGTGGATTTGGACAAATTAATTTCAAAATTTAAGTTGGAATTAGTTGGGTTTTGTGAAAATTCCAAGGAAAAGATTTTAGTTTAAGACGTGGGAAAAGATTTGGTGGTGGATTAGAAATTCGAAAAGGTTTCAAATGGAACAATGGCGTAAATGGGTTTTGAATAAGAGGGGAAAGATAAAAGGTCGATGGTTTGAATAAACGAGTCTCTTGAAAGGAGTAAATGGAACAACTAAATAGTGGAGAATAGATGATCATCACTTGAACCTTAATTAATAAAAAATTATTTTGTTCTTCCAAGTGTCCTTCATTTGTCATAAGTCATACTCCATCATACTTTAACAAGTTTAAATCTTTAATTAAATATTGTAATTATAATTTTGCCATTATCCTCAGAAACTTTACCATTTCACCATTTATGCTTTTTTTTTCAAAAAATAAATACTTCGACTATAATAGGCAATATTCCTTCTTCTATTTTTTTTCTCTCATCCTTTTCTCTAAGGTCTCTGTACCTTTCATAGATTTGGTTTAAGGCTTCTCTTTGGTGGCTCCTTTTCTTTATTTTTGCTTTTTTCCTTTTCTTTGGAAAATAAATTACCTAGGGTTTCTGGATCCCTTTTGCCTCCCACTTCAGTTGGGTTTCTTTTTTTTTATATATATATATGTATTTTGAGTCTCAGATCTGCCTTCTAGGCATTGGTTTTGTTTTGATGAGATGGGTTTTCCATCATCTCTACTTGAAGTTGTATATGGATGGATGAGGGTGGGATATGTTCATGTTCTACAAAATTGATGGTGGGGTTCTCTGGTCCAAAGGTTATGTTTTCTTGTTGAACTCTTCAGCCATTTATAGTGGTTCCCCACTTTTTGCTAGATCTGGTGGCTTTTGTTGGTTCCATGTAAATCCGACTTTTTTAATAGTTTTTCATCTCTGGAAGATGCTTGCTTAAGGTTCAAAATGTACAAGATTTATCATATGGTTTAGTGGCTGCCTTACTCCTAAAAATTCTTCTCTTCCTTCCTTGGTCACTAGAGGTGCTGTTAAAACTGAGTGCTGGCTCGGGATAGGAGATCACCATGCAAGGATTTGGGGTTTGTACAATACGTGTTAGCCTTTGGGTATTGTCCAAACCAGATACAATTATGGTTGTTTGGAAGTTCTTAGGCTTAAAGTCTATTATTAAAAACTCTTTAATGGGTCCTTGTGTTATTGTTTACAAGTATATTATTGTGCTCCCTCACTGGACTCACCCATATGCTATCCCTTTTTATTGTATTATTATGGGCTTTAAGGCCTTTTTATGAAATGAAAATCTATTAAACTTGGCGAAAAAAAAAATTACTTCTACTATGGTTGAGGAATAGCAACTTTTTTTTTTTTGGTAAATTTGGTGAGGAATAGCAAATTTAAACTTTAAAAATGCAGAATTGGATTATTCTATATATAACCACACTATATTTTCATGACCTTATTAATTAATATAACATAATAAAATAATAATCTATTAAATTTATGGTTTTAAACTAATTTTAAAACAAAAATAATAATGTGAAACTAATTCTATCTCCCTTAACTTAAGAGTCTATCATCCTAAAAAAAAAAGAAAAAAAAAAACCTTAAGAGTCTATTTGAGTTTGAAGCTACTTTTTAAAATTACATTTTGATATTTTCTTTAATTTTTATAATTTTTATAATTTCTTTTGTTAACCATAGTTTGAGAAAAGTTAAAAGATATAGCTCTTCTCAAATCATGATTCTTTTAAACTCTAAATAAAGTAAATACAGTTCGTTAAATACAATTTAAACACAATGCAAAACGCTTATTATTTTATATTTATTAATTAATTTTTCAACTTTCAATGTAATATATATATATATATATATATATATATATATATATATATATATATATATATATATATATATATATATATATATATATATATATATATAACTAAAAAGTTTTAAACTTATAGTTAATAAAAACACTATTAATAACATAATATGGTAAAAATGAAAAATATATACTATACAAATAAACTACTAAAATGTAAAAAAAAAAAATATCGAGTCAAAAATAGAAGATAGTTGTTTAATATTTATTATAATTTAAAGAAAATTAGATAAATAAGAACTAAAAAGTGTAAAAGTGGGATGATTTTTTTTAAATTAGTGAATGAGTAATATTATCATTTCATTAAGTAAAAAAAAAAAAATAAGGTGTAGTGTATTTAAAATTTTTGAAGTGCATTTAACTATTCTCTTACTTTAGATTTTATTTTTTTTCAATTATATTTGTATGGATTATTTAAATTAAATTTCTTTCAAAATTACTTCCAATCATGATTTAGTATTTTCTTTTTAGAAATATTTTTTATTTAATAATAATAATAATAATAATAATAATAATAACTTTTATACTTATTTGAATATAAAATTCATAAAAAAATTTCAACTAATCTTAATTTTGATTTCAAGTTATTTAATTTAACAACTTATAAAACATTTATATTTTATATTATTGAAATTGTTCAAATTGGATATGAAATTATTAAAGCAAAATTTAATAAATTATAAGAATTACAAAAAAATTATACTAATAATTCATGTCAAAATTGAGTTTAATTATATTACTCTTAATTAAATATATTACTCTTATTAATCAATTTATACATGCCATGTTTTATTAATTATGTATGAGTTAATCATATCGTAATGGTAAAAAACCTTACCTAAATTTTAATTGCTAAAATAATTAATTACATACTTTACGGTAGCATTTATTTCTGAATTTGGTATTACATATTAAAGTGTATAATTTTGAAAGAAATAATCAAACAAATCACAACAATACTTATATGTTGTGATGCGGAAACGATTAAGATCAAGTTAAGGTTACTGGTCACAAGGAGTAATAACAAATAAAAAACTCTTTAATTTTCACAATCTAAATTCCTCACTTTTTTGTTGCAGAGATACAAACTCTAATTGTCTGTTTCTTTCATGTTAATTTCATTTAACGTGTTGATTACTTTTGATAACCAAAAACTCTATCACTTAAAGAGTTTTGATAACATTTAACTAATAAATATTATCTTAAAATTTATCTAATAATTATTATCTTATAATTATCAAATCATATATATATTGGATATTAGTTAGATAAGTTAAACTAATTAAATTATCTAAACATCAATTGGGTCAAGCTTCCCATTATGGGTAGACCCGATCCATAAAATCCAACATCTTCCACTCGCATCTAGTGGGAAACACAACAAACTCAAGAGAACACATTCTTTATACTCTGCAACAATCCATACTTAGAAAATAGGCAGTGTGACTAGCATATACTCTGAGAGCTTAATGCTATACATCTGTTAGAAATATATAGCATCTCAATTATATAAATAATTTAGACCAATCTTTAGTATGCAATACCCTAGATCGTATTATCACATTTATCATCTCTCATGATCTCATTTATAGTTATATTTTGTATTCACAATTATATTTCATCTCACAGATAAGATATAATTGGTCGACTAGTGAATACAAGTTCATGTGATACTCCAATGATCTTCCTCTTCTCATGATTCTCTCAACCTTAACTTAACTTTCTTTTCTAGAAATGCTCCATTAGACTGTATCATTCATAGTCCTTATGTAACATTATAAGACAGCAATCATTAATTCAAGTCTCGAGTAACTGATAGGAGTCTTGAGGGTATTCTTTGAGATTCACTTTTTACCTCAAGGTCTCATACAATATTTAGTTGAGATCTTTACACTTTGTTGGTTGATTAAAGCACACATGGTATGAATCACGTGCTATAGCATTTTCTCCTTTCCTATGAAGCGTCTGTCTTTCTTAAAATAATGTTGTACAAATGATAGTATAGATACACTTAGTATCTAACTTGAGTTCACATAACTACTCTTTAAACTTATCACTCTATAACTCACGTCTGGCAGTAAAGATTGATATAGTGAGATCTCTAAGCACTTAATCTTGTCATAATGACCTTTAGTCATTATAAAAGTCAATATACTGAATTTTAAGTTTGAGCTCTCTATTATCATTTAGATAAGAAACTTAAAATTTATCTCATCTATATACATCGCTTAAATGATAGAGGTGATTACCCGTTGTAAACCCTTAATTTTACACCCTCATCATCCAGCCATAGCTTGACACCTACTAAGATTAGTGTGTTACATAGAGCTAATATGACAATCCCGCTAGGCGGTTAGCAGGCAAGAGTCAAGGGGGCAGCGCCCCTAGAGCAAAAAATGCACTTTCAATCATATTAGTATGAGGATACTTAATTTTCGAACACTAACACTTTTCCTTCCTTGACCAGTCTATATCAAATAGTATTTTTCCAAAACTGACCAGATCTTTTCTCAAACTGACTATTCAATTGTTCTAAAATTAATTTTAAGTCTATCAAAAATGACCAGTGAATTTTTTGAGCTCTGAAACTCTCAGAAACTGACTCAGAGGTCTCAAAACCTGACTTGTGCACAAAGTAGAATTTCAGTTAGCACAGCCACCGAAGCATATAGCTGAGCCAACCTCCAGTGGCACAGGGTCCACTTCCTTTTTTTTTTGTTCCCAAAATGCCCCTAATATGATTTTTAAGCATTTTTCCAACCCTACCCTTTTGGTCTTTTCACTTTTTCACTTTCCAAATTACCCTCACCCCTATTTTCCTATAAATATCCCTTTATTTCCTCCATTTCTCCACGCAATTGAGTTACTGTTGATAGCTATCATCTAATTCCTCTTTTCTTCTCCCTCTAACCACTCTCTAATTAATTAATTAATCTTTTTAATTAATTAATTAATCACTCTTTTTTCAAAAATCAAATTAATCATTTTTTCTTAATCCATCCTTCATCCAAATTAATTAATTAATTAATCTTTTTAATTAATTAATCCATCCATCCTTTTCATCATATTAATTAATTAATTAATCATTTTAATTAATAATTAATCTCCCAATTAATCCAATCACCCAATCTCGATAAAATGAAACTTTAGTCTAATAAAACTCTTCGCCCTCAAAAAGCAAATGTATTAGCCTTTTCCTCTCAAATCCAAATCAAATCAATCAATCTGATCAACCCTTAAGCCCCTCCACTTAATCATGGAACGAATTACGTGAGTTTTAATCCCTATTCAATGGGGTACATAAGCATGTTTGGAATCTAAATTCAAACCTCAAATCCAAATCCCAATCAATCTCCTTTCCCCTTTTTTAATTAATTTATGTAATTAGTTTAATTTGTGTATGTTTTACTTTTCTCCATGCTCATGTATTAATCATGATATTCTAATTGTCATATAATATTTGTCATCCATGAAATTAATTTTTAAGTCAAATTAAACTTAAAACCCAAATTTAGATTATTTAAAACTAAAAACCTAGTCCCTAAACTCAACATGTTTCGAGGCTTTATCCTTGGGTAAATTAATTGAAAATTAATGAATTGAAATTATTTGGGTTTTTCTTTAATTTTTTCATTTAAAAATAAATTAGGGTGGCGACCCTCAAAATTATTTTCAAAATCAACCAATCCAAACCCGAGGGTTCCATCGTGAGTCTAAACCTGAATGAGCATCTTGATTCCCTCTAGCGGATCAGGCCAGTGCTCAAGCAAGATCTCACACTATGTGAAAGGGTCAATCTATTATCTGTCTGACACACTTTCAAAATGAAAAATTTAACAAGTAACATTCACATGTATATATGCTAATAAATACTATTATCATTTAGACAATAATGACATATTCGTAAACATTGGGAAAATTTAACAATTTAAGTATATCGACATCTACGTAATCTTTGAGATTTAGTATGCTTAATAAATACATCTCTAGGAACAGGTTTCGTTAGCGAATCTGCTCCTATTTCTTATGTAGAAATGTACTTCATGTTTACTTCATTACACGCAACCATGTCTTTGATGAAATTATATTTGGTATCTATGTGTTCGGTTTTACAGTGGATTTTAGGGTCTTTTGTGTAAGCAATAGCTACTTAACTATCACAATTGATTATCACGGGTTCAGTGTAATCTTTAGTGACCCCCAGATGATCCAAAAACCTTTTAAGCCACACAGCTTCTTGTACTGCTGAACATAATGCCATGAATTTGGCTTCCATCATGGATAAAGCTATACATGACTATTTCCTACTACTCTAAGATATAGTGCCATCACTGAGTAAGAAGATAAACCTAGAGGTAGACTTTTTCTCATCCAAGTATCCTCCCCAGTTAGCATTGGTATAGCCTCTCAAACGTAGATCACAGCCTTGATAGCATAATGAGTAGTCAGCAATTCCCTATAGATACCTTAAAATCCTTTTTACAGCTTTCTAGTGTGTTGGGTTGGGTACTCTCACCCTACCCATAGGCTTATACCAAATGCACAAGGTCTAATGTATTTCCTCACATTAGAGAGGATTTTTTCTTAATCATAGGTATCAATGAATGACACATCGAAGATCTATAATAGAAATTAAATGGAAAATAGTTTGGCACATAAATCATTCTCATCATGGAGCACAATATAGAATTAATATAGGAGGGTCATCATGATCAAATATCATATAAGAAAGATATGGATTTCTAAAGGCTCAATAATCAATGGACAACCATATATTTGATGTCATTTCAAGGTACATGTCAAAGGGTGGTAATTCAAGCAATGATTGCAAGCAATGAGGCATAATTACATTATATTATTAAGTATTCACCTTGAATTCCTTTGCTCCTATTAGTGTTCACTCTTGATTAATTTAGTGTCCTTCATAATTTTGAGCAATTTCTTTGCCCTTGCCTTGATGTTTTACACCCATATCATTTTAATTACATATCAAATAGTAACTAATGATGTTACCAATCATAACTTATCTATCTTATACTTATTTTATTATTTCAACTTACGATAGGGGTGTATCAATAATATCATATTCATACTTATTCTTATTTCTAATCATTTCCAAGTTAAATTCCTTATTCAATTTCATGCATTCAAGTTTAAATCTCAAAATTCTCAAATTAATCCATAAACCCTAGAATTTAGGGAAAACTATCAAGTTCCCTTTCAAACCTCAAATTAACTATAGACTCATCAAATTAACACCTAGGCAATCAATTCTCATTAATTATTTTGAATTAATTCACTCTTATTCATAAGAACCCTAACTTGTCCCACTTAGGTCAAATTTGGGGAAAACTTAAAATTTCTCATCAAATCTTCAAATTAGTTGTAGAAATGTGAAATTAACATAACATAAAACATTTATGATCATTCAATAATCAAACTTTTGCATTCGAACACCAAGTTCCCCTTTAACTAAGTTTATGTCACTAAGACTCCCAAGTCTTGAATCAAGTTTCCAAAATTCATTTTAACACCTTTAAATCATTTGTCTCCATCTAAAATAACCTTAGATTCCTTCAATTAGAATTTAGAACACTTCCTTTCTCACTTCCTATCTTGGCCGAATTTTATATATGTAGTAGGAGAAAATTATGCAACTAAATACTAAAATTATACTTAGAATATATACAAGAAAAGAAGAACATAATTTCTTACCTTGGGATATTTTGGTATGGTAAGTTCTTGTTGCTATTGATGTAGAGAGAATTTCTTTTGGTTGGAGTGCAATTTTTTGGGTGTAGAGAATTGTAAATGGTGCACATAAAATGAATTAACATATATATATGATGGGTTGAATGGTGAGGATTTAATTGAACTTAATCCAATGGCTAAGATTTGATCTTAATGAATGGCTATGATCTACTTCACTTGGATGGCCAAATTTCATCTAAATTTGTGATGTTCATCATGTGGTGTTGGAATATTAAAAATGAACCTAGACTTTTATTTAGAAAGGATAGGAATTCAATTTGCTTTTGGATTTTGAATTAGGTCAATGTTTATGGCTATCTCTACAACATCAATTTCCATTTTTCTTGGGCCAATTACTCTAGCTCTTAATTTTGATGTTCACTCACTCTTGGGCCCATGGGCCAACCACCCCTTTATTGGGCTTGGGCCTTTGATGTTTCAACACCCATTAACAAGCCCATAAACCTATTATCATACTTAGATATTTTCCTTTTAAATTCCTTTCTTTCCTTTCACTTTAAATTTCAAACTTGTATTCTCTAACTTTTTATATACATAATTAGTTATCATATAAATTCTATTTCATTCATTAGAGCACAATTAATGATAACAGAATCATAAATTAGGCGAATATTGCATATTAAGTCTCAAGATCCCTACCCCATTCCTTATCATTTCTATACTATACTAACATTCAAAAATCTAATCCTTCAGCATTGTTAGTAACTAGAATGAGCTATGAAATCCTTGGGTGTTATAGGGAGTCACTACCCTAATTTATTTTTAAATAGGAAAATTAAGAAAAAAAAACTCAATTGACTCCAATTTATTAATTTTCAATTAATTTATCCAATGATAAAATCACTAGCCTCAAACCAGATTGAGTCCGAAGACTAGGTTTCTGGTTTTAAATAATCTAAATTTGGCTCTTAAGTTTAATTTGACTTAGAAAAATGATTTCATGAATGACATTTATAGAATGATAATTGTAAATAAAATGCATAAATATAGTATAATATGAATGTATGGTACATGGGGATTGATAAAATAATTAAAATAAATATTCACAAATTAAGGAGAGTGTTCTCTCTAATCCTTAAGGATTTAGGGGAAACACATAATCACTCCTTCATTCCAATTAAGACAATTACATTAATACACGATTGGGATGTCTTCTCTACCCCTTATTGGATTTTAGGAAGACCACATATTCCCTTACAAATATCATTTAGAAAGTGATTAATTATATTTGAAGAAAATGGAAAATAAATTTAATTTGAAAAATTGGATTTGAGGTTTGGATTTAAATTCCAAACGTGCCTACGTACTCCATTGAATGAGGATCAAAATCTATGTAGTTCATTCCATGATTAAGTGAAGGCATTTGTAGATTGATTAAAATGATTTTTAGTATGAGAAATAAGTTGATGAAAAATACCTTGGATTTTGGTGGATGGGATGGAAAAAATATTTTGCCTAACCAAAGTTCTATTTTATCGGACGATTGGATTGATCAAGGGTTTAAAATTTATTGGTAAATTAATTAATCAATTAAAATAATTAATTAATTAATTAAAATGGTGGATGGATGAAAAAAAAGATTTTATTTAATTTGATTTTAAAACAAAGAAGTAATTAATTAATTAAAAAGATTAACTAATTAATTAACTTTTGAGTGATTAGAAAAAGATTTTAGTTAATTAAAATGATTAATTAACTTGATTTGGGTGAGAAAATTAATTAATTAAAATGATTATTTAATTAATTTAACAGTGGATGGAGGGAGAAGAAGAAAAATTGATAGATAGCAATCAATACCAATTTTTGGAGTGAAGGAAAAATGAAGGGAAGTGGGAACTATTAATAGGCAAAATGGGTGAAGGGTATTTTGGGTAATGAAAAAGTAAAAATGAAAATGAGTGGTAGGACTAGAAAAATGCTAAAAAATTAAATTGAAAGTATTTTGGGGACTATAGGTGGGGTGGTGGGGGGCCACACCTGGCAGCACCGCTGGTATCAGGAGTGACATGCTGCCCGGTGGGGCATCGGTGCCCCTCTTCATGTACTCTAGTAGGCGTGCCAACTGGAACTTTGCTTTGGAGCTCGAGTTAGATTTTGAGACTTCTAAGTTAGTTTTTAGGAGTTTCAAAGTTCAGAAAATTCACTAGTCAGCTTTAATAGACTCGAAGTTAAAATAGCTGAGCAGTTGGTCTAAAAGAAAATCTGATCAGTTTTGAAAAATACTGTTTGGTACAGAACGTCTAGTCACGGTAAGAAAAGCATCAGATTGTACTAAAAATATTTTGGTCAGTGCTTGTGAGTTCAGAATTATTTTTGGAGGTGTAAAATGAGGTTCACAAGTTGAAAACCTGAAAGGGTGGCTTAGGCAAAAGTTAGAGCTAAGAAAAAGGAGAAAAAGAAAGAGAGAGAGAGAAACAGAGAGAGAAAGCTCATCCTAGTCATCTTCCTTCGTGTCCAAAGTTGTCTTCAATCAATCTATCTCATCTCAGGTATTTCAAAATTATCCCTCATCATTAAAGGCTCATTCTCTAAGGTTATATTGTCTTTTATGCCTTTATCTCACAGTGGGGGCATATCTTCTTAGGTCATCGTCATCTCTTGTCAACCAATCCCATTGCTTAGTTGAAAGAGCTAATGTATAATATCTTACATCTCTTGCCTGTCCGTCGCATCCATATCTCTTATTGGGAACATGATTCCCAAATTGTCTTTTCTAATTAGTTCTTCAGCCATTCCTTAAGACATATCTTTTCAGCCAGTATATCATCTATGTTTAAGCCAATAAAGTGTCACCCTAAATGTCTCTTCAATCTCAAAATGGCAAGAAAAGCTTGACTTGTCCTTTTCCATGAATCAGATAGCAAAATCATACAACCTCTCTGATCCTCTTTGGAAATTTCAACCCACCTTCAAACCATTCCCAAACTTCATAATGTATTATGCCAAGCCTTATTGGAAAAATTATACAATCCTTTCAAGCTTAAATCTCATAACTCAAGCCTCATTCCACCCTTTTCTTAGCAAAGTCTTATCATCTTCCAAGGGCCAAGCCCATACGCAGAATTGAAGATCATAAGTCTTTCAAGACTCATCATCCTTAAAGCTAGTTTTCTTTAGCATAATCAAAATCAAGTCATGTCTTGCAAAGCTTAAGAAGGGCCCAACTAGTCAAGGCCCATCCCATTCTTCTTTGATAAACATCTCATTATTGTTGAAAGATTAAGCCTCCTTGGCAAATTACATCACACGTAAAGTCCAACCAAGTCAAGGCTTGCCAATCGTCTAATGGCCATTGAAAATATGATGCAACCATATCAAAAGGCAAATCCCTATCTATGAGCTTGCAGTATCCTTATGATCAAAACTTATAGCACCATACTTGAGATAAAGCAACCATCTTCCAAAAAGGTCCAAAGCACTCTTGTAGAAAAGTCCAAGCTGACAAACTATCCTCAAGGCCTGAAAGCCTTTTAATCAAAAGCTTTTAAGCCTTCACCCTAAAGCCCAAACTAAGAAGCTTTACTATGAAGCCCACTCCCAAAGGCCTTCACCATGATGCCTATGATCTCCTTTAAAGCCAACACTAAACCAAGCTATCCCAACTAATTTTTTAGCCTGACCTTTCCTCTAAACTAGGCTTAGCCTCCTAGTTTGACATCTTACAAAGTCTAGCATCCCAAGACAAAAAAATCTGACTAAACCTTCATGAGTTAATTTCTTAGCCTGACCTATCCTCTAAGCCAAACTTAGCCTCCTAATTTGACTTTCTACAAAGTCTAGCATCCCAGCTCAATTCTAAGAAAAAAAATCTGATCGAGCCTTCTAAACCTGACTAAGCCTAAGGCAGAACTTGACAGAGCCTTCCAAATGAACTCTCCAAAGGTCATAACCTAACCGAGCTAAAGTGTCAAACCTGACTAAGCCTTCCATGTGAACTTCTCCAAGGAAAAGTCCCATAAGCTGATATTCCTAAAACTTTCTAACCTAATCATCTTTAAAGACCTGACCCTTCTAATCAAGCTCTATAATTCAACCTCAAACCAAATCTTCTTCAAAGTCAAAACTTTCTAAGTCTTTCAAACTGACCAGCCTAATCTTTTCCAAGGCCATATCTTGCTTAACCTCCTAGAATGACTTCTTCCTAGACTAAACTGATAGCTATTGACTAACTAGCCTAATACCTGATATGCCCATTTCACCTCTAAGCTAGCTAATCAACAAAAAACCAAATGATCAAACCACTTTTCTTTATCATTCTAAATTAGGGGAACCTCCTTTTCAAATATTCACCTTTATGAAATAGGGGCATCTTTCTCCAAAAAATCAACACTTTTATATCAGGCTGACCCTTCATAGGTTCAAGATATCCAATCATTGCATAATTATCAAGTATTTTTGCATTAAACAGGCTTATGAATCAAGACAAATCGTCAAACTCTCAAAGTAAAACAGATCATCAACCCGATCAATCTGAATCAATCTCTTTTTAAAAATTAATCTCAATCTCAGGATGACTATTTTTACTATTTATACCAGAAAGGACCATTACTTTTATTATTCCTACCAGATAGGACAATTATCTTTACCCTTTCTACTAGACAAGATGGTCATCTTTTTCATCTTACCAAACAGGATCATCACTTTTCATTCCTATCAAAAAGGACCATTACTTATACTATTCCTACTAGATAGGATAGTTATCTTTACTATTCTCACTAGATAGGATGATCGTCTTTTTGATCTTATTAGATAGCATCATCACTTTTCATTCCTATCAAAAAGGACAATTACTCCTACTGTTCCTACTAGATAGGACAGTTATCTTTACCATTCCTACCAGACAAGATGGTCATTGTTTTAATCCTACTAGATAAGATCGTCACTTTTCATTCTTACTAGAAAAGACCATTGATTTTACCATTCCTATAAGATAGGATAGTTATCTTTATCATTCCTACCATACAAGATGATCATCTTTTTTATCCTACTAGATAGGATCATCACTTTTCATTCCTACTAGAAATGACCACTACTTTTACTATTCCTACCAGACAAGATAATTATTTTTACCATTCTTACCAGATAGGATGATCATCTTTTTGATCCAACCATATAAGACCATCACTTTTCATTCTTACCTAAAAGGACCACTACTTTTACTATTCCCACTAAATATGACAGTTATCTTTACCATTCTTACCATACATGATGATCATCTTTTTTACCCTACCTGACAGGATACTTTTCATTCCTATCAGAAATGACCACTATTTTTACTGTTCCTACTAGACAAGATAATTATCTTTACCATTTTTACTAGATAGGATCAATACTTTGTTATTCCTACCAAATAAGATAGTTATCTTTATCATTCCTATCAAGTAGGATGATCATCTTATTGATCCTATCAAATAAGATCATCACTTTTCATTCCGACCAAATAGGATTAATACTTTGCTATTCCTAACAAATAGGATCACCATTTTCTCGATTCCTACTAGATAAGGTCATCTTCTTTCCTATTAGACAGGATCATCATTCCTATCAAACATGATCACTATTTTTTTATTCCTACCAATCAAGGTCACCTTCTTTCCTACCAGACAAAATCATCACTCCTACTAGACAGGAATATCACTTTTAGCTCCTATAAGAAAGGATAATTACCAAATGCTACTAGCCGCCAAATCTTCCCAATATACCGAGGGCATCTTCCTTAAAATTCAACCACCTTTTTTACCCAAATGTCTAAACTCTGATGTAGACATTAATTTGGTTCCTATTACCATCTCTCATCCTCAAGTTCACTATCATTAGAATTACCTTTTAGACAAAGATAATTTTGATGAGGGGGTAGCTATGAACCATTAATTTTATACCCTCCAGTATGCATTTGAACCTTAGAAGCACTTAAGCTTGGTAAACAAACCTCTAGAAGCTGAAAACTCTCAAAATGGAAAAACCAAAACATGTCTTTTTTACATTAGAACCCTTTAAATCATCTAGGACTGAGTAATGAATACAATGCAACTAGAATCACAAAAAATAAATTAGAAACAGATGAAAACGGGCTGAACAGGTAAATGAAGGTTGGATGCCTATAGCTCTGCGGCTTCTACAGCACTAGAGAGCCATTTATGGCATTATCGCAGAGGCTTATGTGGTATCGCAGAGCCTTGTGTGGTACTCTGAGCATTTGCCCATCTTTCTATAATCCCACATCGAATATTGATGGTTTTTATGTATAGAGGACCTCTCCACACTTCAAAGGATTAACTTTGGGAGCTTGAAAGCCTTTGCATCAAGCAAACCAAGCTAATTCTAAAGCTTTTATTTTCTTTCGCTTTGTATTTGCTTCTTGCTTTGCAAAGCAAGTTAGGGAGTTTCTCCTTGATTCCTACACTACAAGTCAAAAGCTTTCCACTTGCCTGTTCAAGGCAAGTCTATTGCCTAAGGCTCATGTCGGCTGTCTGAGGCTAGTCGCTGCCCACCATCTGAGGCAAGCCACCATGCTATCCAAGGCTAACCGCTATTTACCATTCAAGGCAAGCCATCACACTGTCCAAGGTCAATCATCGTCTGTTGTCTAAGTTAATTTTCTTTCCCTTTTCTTTATTTTATTTATTGTTTCCCTCCTTGGGATTTGTGTTATAAGGCTCCTTGCCTAATTCTTGATTCACTAAGGTAGTTAATTATAATCTGAGTTAATTAACTTCACTTGGTAATTAATTAGTTAAATCAATCAATTCAACCCTCTTTTAATCAATCAATCAAAACATGATAAAATGGCTAGCTAAACTAACCCCATCATAAGAAGGGCGAACTATGTGGGTTCTGATTCCCATTCAAAGGGATACACAGGCATGCTTGGTTTAAGCATTGAATCCAATTAAAACTAACCAACTCTCTCCCCTATCACCTTTTTCACTTGCTTTTATTTTATTTTCTTTTTGCTTTGTTATTAGGTTTAGTTTAGGGAATGTGTGACTTTACTTGTGTATTTGCTTTGTTATTAGGGCTAGAGGAGGTATCCCCTAAGTTTGGGATTTTTATTGCAATGTTAACTTTCTTTTAAACTTTACTTGTGTATTTACTTTATTGTTGAATGGATGAGTTAAATGATCATTCATATTATAAATTGTTCAGGCATCTTAGATTGTTCATGAAATATATTTTAAGTCACTCTTATATTAATTGGCCAAACTTATTTTATTAAAGTAAACCAAAAACCTAATCCTCAGATCCTCTTTGGTTTTGAGGCTAGTGATTTTTCTTTCTTTGGGTAATAGTTGGAGTTAAATAGGTTTTTTCTTATATTTTTTGAAATAAAAATAAATTAAGATGGCAGCTCTAAGAAACAATTTTCAAATCTATCAAAGTTAAACCTGAGGGCTTCCTCGTGAGTTCTTTCCCAAATGAGCATTCTATTCCTTTAGCAAATTTGGCTAATACTGGGACAAGGTCTCAGAGTCTGTTGTTCAGTGTCGATGTCTTCGGCATCCTTCTATCACTAAAGATCATGCTTCATAAGGAAAGTTGGTTAAATGTGTTGTCAAGAAGGTGAATGATACTTTCTATTATACATTCCTATTTTTCATGCAATTGCATTTATTGTAAGTAGTTTTATATATGCATTATTATTACATAGATGCATGTTAGCATGTGATTGTAAATGATGAATCAATATAGTTATTGCATATTAATTATGGGTGATAGATGGAATCAAGATGACACAATGTCACTTAGGAAGGTGGATTTGATTATGATGATTAAGATAAGATGAGCTAGGACTGGTGGCTGATGACTTGGGCCTACTCATTGCCCTGCTATGACTAGTCGGGTCAGCGCTGCATGGCTTAGGTCAGTGACAGCAAGGACCCTATGTTTGGTTATAAGAGACAATATTGGATTCAAAAATCTAGGATAGGAGGATTGACTCCCCATATTGAGGTTTAGGAAGGTATTGTGGACTATATTCTATTCATATTTATTTATGTGATTTGATTGTTTCTGTGACACAATGGATCAAAATGAATCCTAGATATGTGTCTATAGAACACCAGGTTAATATATTAGCTAGCATCATTCATTGAGTCAAACACTCATTCTTGTTCAACTTATTTTCTAGGTTGTGGAATAAGCTCATGAAAATTTTTTTAATTGAGTAAATTTGCTTTACTTCTTCAACAGTAATTATGTATTAATTAAATTATGTATTAGATACATTATTAAATTGTATATGTACTTTAGAACTCCACATTACTAACTTAGTTTATTGTAATTTAATTTGGTCATCCCTTGTAATTTCTTTTAGATTGTGAATGCCTGGTTGAGCAGAAGTTAGTTTGTTGTGATATATATTCAAAATAATTGATATAGATATATTAAAATAATGGCATTGAGAATATAATTGAATGAATCTGCTTAACCTATGGGCCCAGGATTGTATTTTAAAAGGGAATTAACAATTGATTTGATGGTTTGTCATTTAATAAGTTATCAGGCTTACTACGGGTACTGGTGGCCACGTGCATTACCTATGTCCTAGTGCTAGTTACATGCCCTTGCATTCAGGTCGTGACAAACATAGTCTTAGGATTGGCTTTACATCATCCCCAAGTCTCTATAGAAAATCATTTTTAAGCATTATGGACCTAGGTTACATTTGTTTCTAGTTTTGTTTTATTGTTTCCCACATTGTGGGAAAACAATTCTTTAGATACTTCCCATTAACACATTATATATGGTTCATCTTCTATAAGGTCATGCATTTGTGGCTATAGATCCTTAAATTTAAGAGGTGCTTTGTCAAAGTCATACATCCATATTATTTTTTTCATATTCCATAGGCTCCTCATACTTTACCTCATCTCCATCAATACTATCGAATTGTTCCACTTCTAGTCTATCCATAGTCTGCTGCAGATATGCTTTGAATACAGCAGTTAAATTATTGTGATTTCCATAGGTAAAACCCCCTAAATTCTTAGTGAACTCTCTAATGAATTACTACTTCTTTAGAGATTAGGTCCTTTTAATTTTCTTTAGGGCATGTGGCATCTTGAGTGACATTATATTTACTTTGATCCTTTGTCTACTAGAACCTTGGTGATGGGTCTCCCATTGAAATGTACCTTAACATACAATGATTTTTTGAGAATCACCTTCTTATTTTGGTGAGAATCAGTTGCTTATATAGTAGCTCCACTATAGAAATCTTCCTCCCTAAGGAAAGCTGCCCCTTGAGTGTTAGGAACTTAGATTTCAATGGCACCTTCCTCTGCAGATCTAGACTGAAAGATAATAAGAAATAATACTAGCCCAATAGCACCTCTATACGGAATAGGTATACTCCTTACCGACTGATTACACATCATCCCATCATGTTGCAATAATAGACTCCATAAGTATATCAGAACTAAGAAGCTTAGAGTAAAATATCTTGGAATTAAATTAACCATATGGTTCCCCAGTAGATCTGCATCAGTCACTTTCTTCTTAAATTTCTATTGACTTCCTTAGGAGAAAAGTCCTATGGATTGGCTTGCCTTCTAGCCTCTTATCTTTGCAATCTACATTTCTGACTCCTAATGAGTGTTTAGGGAACTTATTGTGTTCTACAGGAATCCACTTATGAATAGGTTCCACAGTAGGAGGAATAATGAACCAAGGTTGTTCCTATGGAAATTGTTTTGGTGAATTATCTTTGGTATTTTTTCAGTAGACTATCTCTTTGGTGAGATGGCTTTGGTTTAGGAATCCATAGCTTGAAACTTTTCTCCTTACAGAACTTCGGTAGACTTTTGTCTTTCCACTTGTCATTAGAAATCACTATGGACTTACGATCAATAGTCATAGAATTAGCAGTGGCCACTGGTGGATTAATGATCATGGAATTCTTCTTCTTAAGGAATTTAAGCACTCTTTTTTTTATCTTGTCTACTTCAATGTTCATAGGAACTTGCTTCCTAGGAACTTGTGGTGGAACAACAAGCCGTGGAATTCTATTGACTCCTAATGCCAAATTCTCTAGTCCTTCCTCAGCAAAACTTGCATCATGAACATAAGTAGTAAGATGATTAGCTGGGTTAGTACTAGCATGCAATTGTGGTAAAACCTGCCTTGGATGGCTAGTATGCATAGTCCTTGGTTCCTCCCTCATGTGAGGAAGTAAGTGACATTCTTTAGGGTGGTGAGAGTCACCAGCTCCTATTGAGCAAAAGATTGCCCCCTGAGTTCTTCTCAAGGCCGCCTAGCGGACTTATGAACTATAGGCTGTCTAGGGCTTTGTGGTGGAGTAAACATGCTAAGTAATGCCTGATGAAGTACTTCTTGATTTTTAGTGCATGCTTCAAGGATTAATTTAGTTTTTTTATTCCTTTCGTCATATAATGTTTGTATATTATTAGGAGTACTGATGAGTTGAGAAACATTACCTTGATTTCCAATAACAGGACCTATTGGAAAATCCAGCTCTAGCATGCTGTCCTAGTGAACTGGCTATGGAGAAGCCAACCCACGCTCAATTTGCTCCACAAGATGTGGAATGAGTCCTTCTTGCACTTCTATTGTAGTGTCATCCTGCGGCTCCTGGGAACCAGCAACAAAGTCTTTTCCAACATTTCTTATTTTTGGTGTCATAAGAATGTGTCCCACTGAGAGTGCAAAAAAATATTGTTTGTTGTAAAATTTTGCACAAGAATAATTTATTAATTTCACAAACGTGCCATGTGCGGCTAAAGGTGCACGAACCTGTGAATTGCACTTCTGACTTCTAATCAATGGACGGTGGATACTCAAATTTTCTCACCACAGTACATCTGAACTCTCAATAGCAATCAATAAGGAATTAATTGAAAAGCAATAGTAACTATGGAGACAAAGTAATAATTATAGAACAAAGTGATTTTATTGCAATAATTATAGTGACTACAGTACGCTTAGGAAAATAGGAAAGCTGGAGGTTGAAGAAGATAGGTTTTACCCGTTGGGACTGATAAAAGGCACAAGCCTTATAAAGTGATTGATTGGTTGGGCTTGCACAGGAGATACAATTTGGCTTAAATACTTCCTAAGAGATAACCACTCCGCCACTGCTACGTTTCAGTAATTGCTGCTCCCATTTTCTTGATATTGTTCAACTGTTAGTAACCTCTGATAAATGCTGTAGAATCTTTCTGAAATTTTTTATAGTTATCTGAAATAACAACCGTGGCTGCTCTTGGTTTGTAGATCTTCATAAGCCTTATTACTCAACCTGGACTTTAATATTAATGGGCGCTTTGACAAATTTGGCCCAAAAAATATTATGGTGTGAACACATATATAGCTTATGCATTAGAAAATTACCAGCAATATAGACTTTTTTAAAATTTAATTGTAACTTTCTCGAAGACTTTAACGTGGATAATAAATAGATTTTTAAATTTGAATAATATACGAATATGATTGGAGTTATATTTTCCTGATTCTTTTTGCAAGAAAAAAGTATACACGGCAATTTGATTGCAAATTTGACAAGTCATTCCAGTGAGTCATATTGCATAGCGATAATGATGGGATTGATTTCAATGGGGGCGATCCATTGCCAGGAGACTCAAATGCAGACCCATGACAAGATTTTGTGATGATATAGATTTGCTTCTGGGTGAAAGTTAAAGCGTATAGTAGATTCACATAATTAATTGAATTGCATCATAAACATGTCCAGAATCTATTAACATCTTGTTGGTATTAATATGGCCGCATCCCATGGCTAAAGGAGTGGCTGGTTGGTTACTCAAACCAATGTCTCTGCCCAAGCGACACCTGCTGCATGTGAATAGCTTTTCTGTTAATGAAGATAAAGGATATTGAATGCGGGATTCTCGCATGAATTTCTGGGTTCTTTTGGATTTGGACTCTGTTGTTGCTCTGATTTCTATTTTGAGAGCCTATTGGAGGTGGGTTTTGGTTTAGGCCTGGATATGATTATCGTGTTCAAGATGGCGGCAATGGATTTATCTCTGGCACAGGATATGGACATTATTCTTTGGCTAGAGAAGATGAAAAATTCAAATTAAATTGATTTAATTTTAAATAATTAATTTTGAACAATTAATTAGACAAAAAATTAATTTATTCAATTTAAATTAAATTGATTTAAGTTTGATTGAAGTTTCATTCCTAAAACTAATTTTGATTTGTTTCATGGCAATGAGGAAAAATTTAAAGCGAAATAAGAGGTATTTAAATATTTTTATAGGTATTTAACTGTAAAAATGAAGAAAATTAAATAGTAGACAAAACTAAAATACATAAATGAATTACTTTGTTTTTCAAAACAAAAAGACCTTATTGTGAATTTGATCAAAATCGAGAGATGATATAATAATTTATCTTGTTTATAATTTTGTTAATTTTAATTTTTTTAATTTAAATCAAAAGCCTTTTTTTAATTTAAATTTTCAAATATAAATAATTTTAAAATTAAAGAAAATAATATATGATTATAGGAGTTTATTGGAATAAAAATTGTGATTATTTATTTATTGAAATAAACAAAAGATGGCTTTGGTGATCACTGTGTTGAAATAAAAATTGCATTGTAGCTACTAGCCGCGAACCACATCTTCAAGCCGCCGCAATAATAATTTTTTCAAGTTTTTCTTATTATCAATGAATATATTTTATTAATTTGAAAAATAAATTATTTTGTCAAAAAATTCCAATAAGTATTTTTTATGGGAAGGATGAAGGAAAATAGGAATTTTTTTTAACTTAAAGAAAACTCTTTGTAGAGTTGGCGGTATTTAATTATTTTTTTCAAACTATCTTAGCTTCTTGTATTAAGTTTATTTATTTTTATCACTAAATTGAGGTATTAATAAAATTATTTATTTTACCATATTTATTTTTATTTATCTCCATGTATTAAGATATTGTTAATTATTTCAAATTTTGACATTGATTGGAAATAAAATCTAAATCAATCATAAATGGTCATTGAATGAAATTGGTTAACCACTTAGTTAATTGTCAAAGAGTGAAAAAAAAAAAAAAGGTGCTTTTTAGAGCATGAGAAATTTTTAGGTAAATTAAATTTATATTGTGAGATTATAAATTATTAATAATAATTTGACACACCGATGTGTTAATTATAATACATATCCATAATTCAGATAGTTAATTACTATATTCACTTTATACGATAGTTATTATTTAATATAAAATACTTCATAATATGATGTGGTAGATTAAATTTACATAATATTTGTTACTACCCGACTTCAGTTGCACGTGACTGGTACTAGGGAAAGGGAAAGCATAAAACTTTCAAAACCTATAGTAAATTTGACATATCAAATCAAATGAAGTCTACAATAATTTAATTATAATTACCACTTGACCAGGTTTATGAGCCCAAATTTTAAATATTGCTTTGGTTATCATCAATATTAGAGGAAGCTCTGCTATCATCAAATAATCAGGTATCAGTATACAGCCAAAGTTTGTAACATGAGTGTATCTATAAGTTCATTATACTGTAATTGCAGAATTTTAGATAACATTATATAGTACCCAAAAGTTACAATTCACTGTTGAAGAAGAAAGCAGGAACTCAATAAAAATTGACCATTTTTGAGACTTAACCTGTAAGCTAAAAAAAAAAGTGAGACATGGGGTGAGCATCTCAACTCAGTGATAGATACTAACCAATATACAAACTAGGTGTCATGTATACATTCTAATAATGCTCATGCATCGTGCCAAACAACAAACAATCACATAATCATTCAAGGATGAGAATCAGTTTCTAGGAACAACACTAATAATTTACCTGGGGAGCCAATCCTCATATCTGGCTCTCTTTGCCCAACTATGTCTCTTAAAATTCATAACATAGCATCCCAGCCATCACTAGCCTAAGCCACGCAACGCCGAGCAATGAGCATGTCCCTAAACCGTCATACACCAGTCATAGCTCATACTTTCGTATCTATAATTATAATCATATTCATATTCCTGAGTGATCCTATGTCATCCCAATTGCATACAGCATCCACAAAATAACATGCATCACATATATAATGAAACATTTACATACACATGTTAAATGCTCAATCCTTATACATAGTGCATATATATATATATATATATATATATATATATATATATATATATATATATATATATATATATATATATACAATAAAGTAAATGCATGGTAAGCAAGAAAATATATTAGAAAATATCACTTATAACCCTAATGTCGAAACTCAAACTTGGTCACTAGCCTTACCTGGAGCTGTAGAAAAGTGGTTCTGGATGATTTGCTGAATAAATTTTAAAAGACTATTAGAACATAAATTTTTTTTAAGGACCATAGAACAAACACCCTAAAACTGTAGAGGAATCTACCCACTATTTGGTAGACTGTTCCGTAGAACAATATTAATCCATCTGAATATAACAGTAGACTCAAATTAAATAATTCTCAAACGTCTCATCTGTGCCCCATAAATTAATAGCATTATAATATTTATCTCTATTAGAGACACAAATAAAACATATCTATTTTTCTTAATAGTCTCAATTATATTATAATTATTTGGTAGACTCAATAATTAAATTATACACAATCATTCAAACTCAATAATAATTATCTAATCATAATACTAAAATGAAAACAAATACAAATATATAACCATATACGCGTATAATTTAAGTTATAGGAATTATCCAAAGATTATCTATATCCCATAAATTTTAGAATATTAATTTAAGATTGTTGTAAAAAAACACTACCAACAGCAGCCAGAGTTGGTGTTGATTGACGTTGAACATCTCCGAAACGTTATGAGATTACACCAAAAGATGCATCTCATTGCTAAGAACACAATGGTAGCGTCCACTCGCTCATACGCGCCATCAATCAAAAGAATCAAGCCTTCAAAATTTCTATGGCTAAAATTTCTCCAAGCGATTTATTTAATATATGATATTTTGGTAAGAACAAAATTGGTGTTAAATGAAAGCTTAATATAGATCTTTCATTTAAGACTAAAATTATAAAAATTAGACAGCCGGATCTCATAGCATCATATTTAGAAATTTTTGAATATAAATAACTTATTCTCTCTGTTTGCCAACACTCACACCCACACACCACTTATTCTTCTTTATTCATTTCGTTTCTCTTCAGCACATGCATGTGTATATAATGTAATAATAATAATAATATATTTTAATAATTTAATAATCTTAACCACAATAATTCAGTTTTCCTAACAGCAATAATTTAATCATCACAATAATTCGTTTTAATTCTAATAATTATAAATAAATAGTTATTAAATTTCTTATAAAATATTCTCTAATTTAAAATATTAAAATTTATAAAGATAAATATATTTTAAAAATATAATTTAAAAATTAATAAAAATTCGGGATATTAAAATATTCTTTCGCCTTTAAAGTACCAAAATTTGTGTTGAAATTTCTTAAAAATAAATAAAACCACTACAATCTTAAACTAAGCACCGCTCCTCATATTTTTCCTTCACCCTCGTATTTTTTGTTAAACTTGTACTCTTCTACCATTTGTCTATTTGTCTAAAAAACAAAGCCACTTTGCCGTTATCAAGTACCGATTAATGTTAAGGAAAATTGATTTTAGTCATCATCCATTCATGATTTCAGGTTATTACAAAGTTTTACTTTTTTTTTTTTTTTTTAATATGTCGATTATTTTTTACTTAAGAAATAATTTTTTTTAATTTAACACCTTTTTTTTTTTTCAATTTGTTGGTTTTTAATATTTTAATTTTTAATTTTCTGATTTTTCTTGTAATTTGGTCTTTTAATCTATTTTTTTTAATTTGCAATTTTAAATATTTCATAATCTATAATTTATTATTTTTGCTATTTTTTCTTCAAAAAAACAAAATAAAAATAAAGAAAGATGTGATCGATAATCATAATTATATTTTTTAAATTTCAATAAAATCATAACTATCACGTAGAAAACTCATTTTTATACAGAGATAGAAGAACCTGGTGACAATTTTTTAATGTGTTCATTTTTTTATTTTTAATTTAAGGAGCTCCATTTTATTTGTTGTCTTTTATTATTTTTTACGTATAAATATATGTCTTTGAATTTGTTTTGCTCTTTACTTTACAATTAATTTTCTTTCACTAACTTTTTTATTTTGTTTTTCTTATTGCAGGAGGCATCATACATATTCCTTGTTGATCTAGTAAATGGACTCAAAATATTCAATGATAATAAGAAAAACTTGAATAAGTTATTATTTCGGCGGCTTGAAGATGTGGTCCCCGCCCAGTAGCTGCAATGCAATTTTTATTTTAACACGGGGGTTGTCGTAGAATTTGATTTAATTTCCACTAATAATAATAAAAGTCACTTTGAAAACTATTATCTAAATGACTAAAGTGAAAATAATTATACTAAAAATCACCCCAAAATAGATTTCAATGAAAGAATTGTGTAGTTACAATAGTCCCACTTAAAAATCATATTCCTTAGATAGAATTTTACCAAGACAAGTAATTTTAATAGCACAATAATTTACAACAACTATACCCGTCAATAGCTATTAAATAGACATAAAATAATATAAAGAAAATATTAGAAATTTAATGAGGTCAGGCCAATTTTGCCAACGTCCTCAGACACTACCAAAATAATATTTCACTAATTGAAAAAATATTACAAAAGAGAGGAGAAAAATAGAACAACTAAAAGCTTTAGAAGTAAGATGAGCTTTTATTGTTGGGATGGTTTTACAAATGAAATGGAAGCCTTTATTTATAACCCAAATTTGCCTTCCATTTCCCACATCTTACAGATGTGGGATTAGGAAATTTTAGCCAAAATAGCCAAAAGTCAACAAATCTCTTCAAATCCCAACCAAATTTTCTCAATCTTCAATAGTGTCTTCTAATGCACTTTGAAGCGCCAAACTTCAATTTCTAATAATATTAATCAAGTCCAAACAGTGTTAGAACTTGATAGTTGTTATTACCTTTGTCAACATATCAGCAGAATTCTCAGTAGTCCGAATCTTCTGAATTATGACTCCACCTCCTTCTAGGATCTCCCATACAAAGTAATATCGAACATTAATGTGCTTCGTTCTTGCATGATAAACCTAGTTCTTTGCTAAATGAATAGCACTCTGACTGTCGCAATACACTTGGATGTGCTTTAGTTCTATTCCCAGTTCACCAAGCAACCCTTGAAGACAAATTGCCTCCTTCATAGCCTCTGCAACTGCCATATACTCTGCCTCTGTAATAGATAAAGCCACTATTGATTGTAAGGTGGACTTTCAACTGACTGGTGCCTTTGCAAAAGTAAACACATAACCAGTGGTTGATCAACACTTGTCCAAATCACCTACATAGTCAGAATCACAATACCCAACTACAAACTGACCTTCTTGCTTGTCTTGCTAAAATACGAAACCAACATCTATGGTGTTCATAATGTACCGCAGAATCCATTCCACAGCTTGCCAATACTCCTTTCCAGAATCATGCATATACTTGCTCACAATCCCAACTGCCTGTGAAATATCAGGTCTCGTACACACCATTGCATACATCAAGCTACCAACAGCACTTGCATACGGTACTTTTGACATGTATTCCCGTTCTACATCATTCTTTGGTGACATAGATGCATTGAGCTTAAAATGAGGAGCAAGTGGTGTACTAATTGGTTTTGACTTCTCATTCATACCAAAACATTTTAGTACCTTCCTTCCTCAGATATTCTTTCTGAGATAAATAAAGCCTCCCCAATTTCTTATCTCTTGAAATCTCCATGCCAAGAATCTTCTTTGCTTCACCGAGATCCTTCATCTCAAATTCCCTGTTTAATTGAGTCTTTAATTTCTCAATTTCTGTCTTACTCCTAGAAGCTATCAACATATCATCAACATAAAGAAGAAGATATATATAGGATCTATCTTGTAGCTTGCGTAAATACACACAATGATCGTATTTGCTTCTTGTGTACTTTTGCCCTATCATAAAATTGTCAAATCATTTGTACTACTGTCTTAGAGATTGCTTCAATCCATACAACGATTTTTCCAATCTACATACCATCTTTTCTTTTCCAGCAACTTTGAATCCATCTGGCTGAGTGATGTAGATTTCCTCATCTAAGTCTCCATGTAAAAATGTAGTTTTTACATCCATTTGAACTAGTTCCAAATCTGACTTTGCTACCAAAGCCAACAAAATTCTGATGGAGGAATGCTTTACAACTGGAGAAAATACTTCATTATAATCAACTCCCTCCGTCTGAGTGTAGCCTTTAGCCACCAATCTTGCTTTGTAGCGGACATTATCCTTATCAGGAAATCTATCTTTCTTTGCATATACCCATTTGCACCCAATTGCCTTCTTTTCCTTCGGAAGACTAGCTAGTTTCCATGTCTAATTCTTTTGAAGGGACTACATTTCTTCATTCATGGTGATCCTCCACTTTTTCTATTCTGAACTTTGAATTGCTTCATTAAAAATAGTAGGAACATCATCAATTGCAATTGGTGATGCAGAAGAGACCATATCAGTATAACGAGCAGGTTGTCTAATGGTCCTCTTTCCTTTTCTTAGTGCAATTGATTCATGTTGTTATGGAGGTTCTTGGTTCTGAACCTCTTCTTCATTTGACTCTTCTTCTACCATAGGAGAGTCATCATCAGTTTCTTTATTGGCTAGAATAATTTTGTTTCCATCAAACTCCACCTGTTTGGGAGTGCCAATTGTCTATTCCATCTTTTCAGAAGTCACCTTTCTCAGCATGGTAGATTCATCAAAGATAACATCCCTGCTGAAGATTACTTTCTTTGTCTCTAGACACCAAAGACGATAGCCTTTTATACCAGAGATGATCCCCATAAAGATTGCCTTCTTTGCTCTTTGATCTAGCTTTGATTCCTTAACATGATAATATGCAGTGGAACCAAATACATGTAAGAAATCAGAATCTGTAGCAGGTTTTTCAAACCATTTCTCTAATGGTGTCTTACCACTAATAGCAGTCAATGGTAAACGATTGACAAGGTGACAAATATATACCAAAGCCTCAGCCCAAAATTCTTTGCCCAACTCAGCATTGGACAACATATACCGAGCCTTCTCCAGCAATGTCCAGTTCATTCGCTCTGCCACCCCACTCTGTTGTGGTGTATTTCTAATAGTGAAGTGCCTGATAATACCTTCATCTTCACAAACTTTCAAAAATGAATCATTTTTGAACTCTCTACCATTGTCTGTATGAAGACATTTGACTTTTCTACCTGTTTGAGTCTCCACCATCCTTTTCCATTTAAGGAAAATTCCCAACACCTCATCTTTCGTCTTTATCATATACACCCAAACTCTTTGGGAAAAATCATCAACAAGGGTAACATAATAGTGTTTTTCTCCCAAAGAAGTTATCTTGGAAGAACCCCATACATCTGAATGAACATAATCCAAAATACTCTCAGTATCATGGATTGCTATTCCAAATTTCACCCTTGTCTTCTTCCCTTTGATGCAATGCTTACAAAAATCTAATTTGCAAGCCCATGCTCCTTTCAATAATCCTTGATCTATCAGCAATTTCAAGGATTTTTCTCCAGCATGCTCCAAATGCGTATGCCATAACCTAGTTGCTTTTGACTCCTAATCATCAGTAGAAGTTGTTACTGTTACTATCCCAACAATTATACTACCCAAAAAGTAATGCACATTATTTTTTTTTCGGATTCCCTTCATTATCACAAGTGCTCCAGAGATGATCCTCATTATCCCATCTTTCGCCCTTACTTCGAAACCTTTTGACTCTAGGGTTCCCATAGAGATGAGATTTCTTATCAAATCCGGCACATAATGAACACCTGTTAAGGTTCTGATTGATCCATCCTGATTCCTCAAGTGAATTGGACCAATCCCATATGTGTCAAGAGGGGAATTATTTGCTGTGTAGACTACTCCACCTTTTAGTTCTTTAAAATCAAAGAACCATTCTCTATTGGGGGTCATATGGTGGCTACAAGCCAAATCTAGTAACCAGGAACTTGAACAGCTGGTTGATAGTGTAGCAGCAAATAAGAAGTATGAATCTGCATCATCATATTCAGCTACATTTGACTCTGAGACAGCCTTTCCCTTTTCAAGTTTGCCTTTATTCTTTAATTTGGGATAATCTTTCTTCCAATGCCTCTTTTCTCGACAAAAGACACATTCATCTTTGCTCAGTCTAGATTTTGACTTTGATCTCCCTCTCCTTCCTTTATTCTGGCTCTGCAAACGGCCTCTAATAACAAGAGCTTCTGTTTCTACACTTGTATTTTCTTGCTTTTCTTTCTTTCTCAATTCATAACTATACAAGGCAGCAATTACTTTACTGAGAGACACAACAACCTTTCCATGAAGCAAAGTAGTTTCAAGATACTCAAACTCATTAGGAAGTAATCCCACCAACATCAAAGCCAACTCTTCATCATTAAAAGGCACGTCCATATTCATCAAATCAGTAACCAACTGATTAAAGTTGGTAATATGATCATTCATAGTGGTGCCGGGTACATAATTGAAGCGGAACAATCTTTTTTTCATATAAAGCTTATTCTGACTACTTTTCTTCAAAAACTTCTCCTCCAGTGCCTTCCACAATTTATTTGCAAAAGTTTCTTTTGAAAATACATACTTTTGCTCTCTAGAAAGACACGATTGAATTGTACCACACGCCAATCTATTAATAGTCTTCCATTCTTTCTCCTCATAGTCCTCTGGTTTCTCTTCTTCAATGGCAATGTGTAGACCTTGCTGAAAAAGAGCATCTAGAATCTCACTTTGTCACATGCCAAAATGACCAGTGCCATAAAAAATCTCTACTGCAAATCTGACATTTATTATAGTAGTTCTTGCCAAAATTGATGATGATAAAGATGTAGATGCTTTTGTACTGTCTGCCATTTTTGCTACAAATTCTATTTAATAGCTGTCAATGCGGAATACCAATTAGCCCAAGGAAATTTTTTCTGATGTGGAAGATTAGCCTAAGCCGCAACCACAGAGCATACTAAAATAAACTAAGAGCTCTGATACTAATTATTGCGGAATTCGGGTTAATTTTTACTAATAATAACAAAATTCATCTTGAGAACTATTATCCAGGTGACTAGAGTGAAAATAATTATACTAAAAATCACCCCAAGGTAGATTCCCAGGAAAAAATGGTGGGGTCACAATGGTCCTACTTAAAAACCACACTCCTTAGATAGAATTTTACTAAGACAAGTAATTTTAATAGTACAATAATTTACAACAATTATACCTGACAATAGCTATTAAATGGACATAAAATAACATAAAGAAAACACTAGAAATTTAACGAGATTCGACCAATTTTACCTACATTCTCGGACACTATGAAAATAATATTTCACTAATTGAATAAATATTATAAAAAAGAGAAGTAAAATAGAACAACTAAAAGTTTTAGAAGTAGGAAGAGCTTTTGTTGTTGGGATAGTTTTACAAATGAAATAAAAGCCCTTATTTATAACCTAAATTTGCTTTTCATTTCCCACATCTTAGAAATATGGGATTAGGAAATTTTAGCCAAAATAGCCAAAAATCAACAGGGGTTACCAAAGCCATCTTTTGTTTAGTCCAATAAATAAGTAGTCACCATTTTTATTCCAATAAACTTTTATAATCATCTATTATTTTCTTTAATTTTAAAATTATTTATATTTTTCATAGTTTTTATTAGAAGACGTATTAATATATTATGCATTATAAAAGTCAAGTAATCTCGTACTAGAAAAAAAAGAAAAAATCTTTACCATAACAGTTAGCACAAACCAAAAAAAAAAAAAAAAATCTATAAAATCACATAATTTCATACAACTTGATTATTCAAATTTAAACCCATCTCTCTCTCTCTCTCTCTCTCTCTCTCTCTCTCTCTGTGTGCATATATGGTGAAGTCTTAAAGAGAAAAGGTCTCAAGTAAAGAGATCGGATGGTGCAGATGGATTTCAGGCTGAATAATAAGTTATCATCATTATCTACTCACTTTTACCTTTTTATTTATTTATTTGTTTTTATTTTTTATTTTTTCATATTTTTATGCAAGGCTCAAAATCCTACTACAGACCCAGCTGAAGGTACTATCTCTCTCTTTCTAAGCATCCCATAATCATGCATGGATATATACATACAAAATCTAAAATCTTTACTTTTATTTAAATAACTTGATTTTTTTTTTTAATTTTGTTAGTATTAGAGAAGGTTATTTGCGAGAAATTAAAAGCACCTTTTTATTTTGTTACAGGAGAAACTTAAGATGGCTTGATTTGTCCATAAATTTTTATCTTTAAAACAAACCAAACACGGCTTTAATCTTAATTTAATTGTGCATTATTTATTATTATTATTATTATTTAATTTCAACAAAAAAGAAAACAAAAATTAAGTTATATTATTGTAATCTTGATTTATTATATTGAGATCACAATCCATGCCTCTTTCACATAATTACAAGTAAAATTTTTACGTGTATAGTAAGTACATTTAACATGTCATACAAATACACTCAACTTAATATATGAAAATATATTTAACAAATATTAATGGCATATATAATTTTTTTTTTTATTTAACGAAGAGCTATTGATTTTTTTTTCACTATGTAACGTATTATCATAAAATTACTTCTTAAACAAAGGTGATATTTGACAATATTAAAGATTTAAGTACTTAATAATAAAAATAAGAGGGTTTCTAAGGTATTTCAGGGATAATTTATCCCAGTTAATTTGAAACCATTAGATCATGTAAATTTAATTATAGGTATTTGATTTAGTGACTAGTTATTTATTTAAATTGTATTTTAATTATGAAAATTTCACCTACAACTTTTTTTACAAGTTATTCTCTCTAATAAATAAATTCTTTTATTCTTCTTATTTAAGTTATATTTTAATTATGGAGATTTTACCTACAACTTTCTTATCAGGTTATTCTCTCTAATAAATAAATTCTTTTGTTATTCTAACCAATTTTATTTATTTTTAATATGTAAATTAATTTTTAATTTGTTAATTTTTACTATTATTATTTTGATATTTATGTGAAATTATATATATATATATATATATATATATATATATATATATATATATATATATATATATATATATATATATATATATATATATATATATATATATCACTTTTTATGATATATTATGAATTATAATTAAATATATATATTTATTAGTATGTTAATAAAAAAATTATTATTATTTTTATTAAAGTTATCATTATTAATTTATTTTTAATTAATAATGATATTCTCTCTAATAAATAAATTCTTTTGTTCTTCTAACCAATTTTATTTATTTTTAATATGTAAATTAATTTTTAATTCGTTAATTTTTACTATTATTATTTTGATATTTATGTGAAATTATATATATATATATATATCACTTTTTATGATATATTATGAATTATAATTAAATATATATATTTATTAGTATGTTAATAAAAAAATTATTATTATTTTTATTAAAGTTATCATTGTTAATTGGTTTTCAATGAATTTGTGATAAATTGCACTTCAATATGATTAAAAGTTAATTTTTAAATTTTTAAAATGGTAAAGTGGTAAAAAATTGTGCAAACACTCTCTTATTTGGGTTAAATTACAATTTCTAAAAATATGATGATATTGTATTACCCAAATAATGATATTACTAAATTACTCTCACTAATTTTGTTATTTATAATTTAAAAACTTTTATATATATATATATATAAAAGGTTGGAAGTGCAATAAATAATTTTAATAACTTTTTAATTACACTCTTTATTTTATAAATATATTTTTTTTAAAATTTATGATTAAGATTAATAATTATAATTTTATCAATGATAAAGATTAATACAATGATAAAATTTAAGAAAAAAATTTATTAATCTATTTTGTTTAAATTATAGTTTATTAGCGTTAATTAGAAAAATATCAAAAGCAAAAGTAATATATAAATAACATGTAATTTTATATGAAATTATATATTTATATTATAAAATTATAGATTTTATTAAAAAAAATTTAGTACAAAACTAATTTTTAAGTGTATTTTAAATATTTTTTGCAAGTGTTTTTATATATTTTCTTTAATTTTAATTTGATTAAAATACACATAGAATTAAAGTATTCATAAAGTGGAATTAATAGTTATAACTTGAATAACATGTTATATTTTACCTATTAATGACCTACTATAGTAGATTAAAAGGAGTGGGATAAATTATCCTTGGGATACCCTAGAATTGACCTAAAAATAATATATATTATTATAAAATTGTAAAAAATATTTTAAAATTTAAACACATATTATATTTTTAGTTTAATGGAGATTTTTAAGACAAATATTATTAAATAAATTAAAATGATTATTTGCTAAACATTTTAATTTTAGCAATTCATTTGGAAAATGAATTCCATAAAATTTTGTGAAATTATGTTTATTCTCAATTTCATATTTTTTAAAAAATTTTATGTTCAAAATATTAAAAAATATTTATTTCAATTATACGAATTTAGTTAAATGAAATACAATGTAACTCAACGAAATTGTGCTAAAATAAATAAAATTTCTAAATGAATTCCATAAGATTAACAAAACAATTATTATAAACAAAAATACAATTTTGTTTTCTTTTTCTCATGCTCTCTCTCATTTTCTCTATCTCTACACTTATTTTTAATTATTTATCTTTTACATTTATATTTATTATATTGAGGGTATTTTAAGAGATAAGAACAAAAACAATTCATTACAGATTTATTTCAAATATAAAATATAAAATTCATTTGAATTTTATATTTTAAATTTTAAATTTTGCATTTCAAAAAAAGATTTATTTATAAATAAATTTCGTATTTATTATTCTAAATGAACTTAAGTATTAAACTGGATTATCATCTACAAATTTACTCTAATATTTTCATTAGATTTTGACAGATATTTAAATTTTATAAATTTTTATTTTCTTCAAATTTTTTAACATAACCCTTTTAAACGGACTGTTTAGTAATCTCCAATCATCAATTTTATTTTTAATACCAAAAAGAATATTTTATATGTATTCCCTTTTAACTCTTATTTTATATTTGTTTTATTATTTCATTTTGTTATATATACATTTTGTACTAGTTATATATATTTTTTATTATGTACTTAAATTTTTTATTGAAATCATATTTGGTTAAATTAAAAAAATAACAATATAGGACATAAATGTAAAATTTTTCATTCTTTGTGCATCAAATAAAATTTAAGCGCTTTTTTTTTTTTTTTATAATTTAAAAAGAAAAAAAAAATAAAAAAGTGGAACTGGTGAGCTAAGTGCCCCGCCAAAGTCAAATTTGTGCTTAAAAATAGCGTGTGGTCACTGGTTGGATTGATTTTCACGCATGAAATGACGTTAGCGGCAAAATTGCCGGTTGGTCAGAGATGAGCCAAGTATGATTTTAGCATTTTAATGGTATAAAATTTTTTCTACACTATATATATATAAATTTTGGCCATATAAGAGTGTTCATATAAGATGTAGTTTTGATATTTTTAATTGAAATAAGGATATTTGGTTAGAAAATTAAAGAATTAATATGAAAATAGATAAAAAAAGTATGAAAAATACTTAAGTGTTATTAAGAGAGAATTCGGCTAACATGAAAAATAGTTAAGGAAATGTTCTAAATTCTAATTGAAAGTATCTAAGGTTATTTTAGACGAGAAAAATAATGTAAATGTGTCAAAATGAAATTTGAAAATTTTGTTCAAGATTTTAAAATTTTAATGACATAAACTTAGTTAAAAAGAGAAACTTGGTTTTCTAATATTTGATTTGGATAATTAAATGATCATATAAGTTTTTTATTATGTTAATTTCATATTTATATGATTAATTTGAAAATTTGATAAAGAATTACAGGGTCTGTTTAGTTGTGAAAAATATTTTCTATTTTCATTTTCTAATTTTTTTTCCTTTTCTTAATTTTTTTAACTTTTTATTTTCCAAATTGGAATTTGGAAAACTGAAAATTATGTTCATTTCTAATTTTGAAATTATCTATTATCTATTTTTTAATTTTTATTCTATGATATATTTTATTATGCCTTTTTATTAAATAAATTTTATATTGCTAAAAGTAATTATTAGATATGAATATATTGATAATCTTATAATATGATCACTTAAAATATTTTTTAATATAAAGGTACGTTTTAAAAATAAAATCTAAAAAATTATGAAAATTATTTAGTAATATTTTAAAATTATTAAAGAATGTAATATATGAAAAGATAATTATTGAGAAGAAAACGTTAATAGTAATTAGATTTTGATTTGATACATTTTGCACCTTATATATATATATATACCCAAAATTATTTAAGGTGCAAAAAATAAAGTATAACCATGCAGAACCATTGTTAGTGTATTTATATTTAAAGAAATAATAGATGTATGAAAAAAAATTGCAAGAATTGTGGGGGAAAAAAAGCATATATACGTATCTAAAGAAATAATAAATATCAAGACCCAAATCAGAGGGTATGTGACTGGTATTAAGACATGAGTGATGTATGTAGCTATTAATACTCGTAATAAGCCTAATACTTCTCTAAATGACAAAATTATCATGTGACAGTCGTAATTGTTATAGAACAAGGCTGTGGACCCACATGTTAAGTAGAACTAATCAAATGTCAAATCACATCAATGCCATGCTAGGCCAACAAAACCAATGTCTCAAAATATCATATACCATTTCACTGGTTTTTGCTTAATAAATAACTTATCAACTCAAAAGATATTATACGACTGACAATTAAAATAACTTATATAAACAGAGATAACATTGCGGAGTTCTAGAATGATAATACAAATACGAATAATATTTGCATAACTCAATAATTAAATACAGAACACTGCCGAAGGATGAAAGGCAGGATAACTCAATTTAAAATATATTCACAAGCTCATTCCACCACCTGAAAAAAATAAATTAAATAGGAATGAGAGTTTAACTTAGTGAATGGTACTAACTAATATACTAATCTGGTGTCCTATAGGCAGATTTCTAATGTTTATGTTGTACATCGTGTTATAGAGATAGACAAATCACATAAGTAAATAAGAATGTGATACAATCCACATAAACCACACTAAAACTCAATATGGGAGCCGACCCCCTATACTCGGCTCTCTTAGTCTAAATCTAGGGCCACAATCATCCCTAGCCTAAGCCATGCAGCATTGACTTGACTGGTAGCAACGCTGAGCGATGAGCAAGCCCACAACTCTCATACAGTAGTCATAGCTCATTGGTCATCATAACATCATCCTTATATAGTATTGTGAACCTATGTGGTTTCGTCTTATCCCAATCTTATCCGACAACCACAACCAATATGCAATAACAAATATTAATTCATTAATCACAATAAATGCTAACATGCATCTATGCAATAATAATGCATATATATATATATATATATATATATATATATATATATATATATATATATATATATATATATATATCGACATTCTAGTTGTTTTTGCAGATGCCAGATGTTTCAATCCGAGGAGAGAGCTTTTGGATTCCGTCAAGTTTGTAAGTGATACTCTCTTATATATTTTCCTATCTTTCATGCATTCGCATATATATATATATATATATATATATATATATATATATATATATATATATATATATATATATATATATATATATATATATATATATATATATATATATATATATATATATATATATATATATATATGCGAATGCATGAAAGATAGGAAAATATATAAGAGAGTATCACTTACAAACTTGACGGAATCCAAAAGCTCTCTCCTCGGATTGAAACATCTGGCATCTGCAAAAACAACTAGAATGTCGATACTAGACAATAGAGGAAATTCATTTGAATACGAACAATTTATATACTTAACATTCTAAAATTGTACTTAACGATTCTATAGATTCTATTATAATTTCTATAGAACTTCCCCTATAACTAGGACATAACCTCATTGCAACAACAATGACCTCTCTTGGGTTCTCCCAACTCATAATCATCACAACAACCCAAATAAGTCCAAACCAATTTCAAATATCAATTCAATTATCAAATTTAATTTAGTTAATAAATCATTTAAAATTAATTTTACTCATTTAATCCTATTCCTAAATCTTGGCGATATATTCCTAACACTTGTAATAATTCATTTATTGGAATTTAATAATTCAAATTAAACCATATAAACATCATATTAATAATTCTATAAAATTTATTGCTTAAATGAATATATAAGGTTCTAAATAAATTCAATTAATTTAATTAAAAGTAATATAAAATTCACATAGAACTATACAGTTATATTAAATTTCTCAATTGATCAATTCCTTGTAAATCATATAGTTTTATTCTTAATATCTAAATCAAATATAACTTATAATTAATTAACTATATAATTGAAATTAATATAACTTATATATAAATATGAATAAACATATTTAAGGAAGATATATAATTACTTATTTTGATATCTATTTAAAAATAATATAAAACTTTATAAAATTATTTTATTTAAATCTCACTTACAAATATAGGCTATTAATTATAATAAAATTTTCGATAATATAATTTCTTCCTAGTAAGTTCGAATAATATCCAATTGATTAATCTTTATAAAAATTATTTTCAATTAATTCATAATATTCCTAATAATAATTAAATTTACTAATTTAATTCTGATAATATAAATAAAATCTATATTAACTCATATTCATAAATATTCATATCAATAATAAACAATTCAAACATAAATATCTAATACAAAACAATTTAAATATAAATGATTCAATCGAATTTGAGGGTTTTGAACTTTTCCAAGCGGAATTCAATTGAACAAGGGTCAAAATTTGTATTGAAAAGATGAGACGAAGTTGCTAGATCTAGGTTCGTGTATCACCCCATGTGCCGCCACTAGAGCACTACCGAACGGCCACGCGCCACTACTGTCAGCGGTCATAGAGGGCATGGAATCCATTGGGCTCGTTTTGTTGCCAGAAGTTTGTTGGTTGTGTTTGCTTTCCCTCACTCGCCAACGTGTCACTGGAATCTGCTTTCAAAGTTTTGGTGTTGTAGTGAAAGCTCTTGGGATAAGGATTCGAATGACACCGACCTCGCTCAATTGAATTGGTCGGAATATGCTCTAGAAGCTTTGGTTACCAGAACATCTTCTCCCTAGGAGTACACCACCATTTGTCATCGATCCATGGCACTGTCACTTCATCTGCAGTAGCTAGATGGTGGACTAGCCGATGGTGGCGGTAGAGCAACCCATTACTGGCCAGAGGCATGCAGATCGGAGCACAACTTCAATCATCCCTCTTCCTGCCTCTCACTCACCACCCATTCTTTTGTTGTTGTGCCCATTACACAACCATTTGATTGGCTGTTCTTAGCCAATCAGATGTGCTGAAAATATTTTTATAATAATAATAATAATAATAATAATAATAATAATAATAATAATAATAATAATAATAATAATAATAATAATAAGAACAACAACAACAACAACAACAACATAAAATTGTAATAATCAAGAAGATTTAAGACTAATCTAATATTAATTTGAATTGATAATTCATTAACAATAGTAATTTGATTTAATAATTAACTTTCCTCAAAATAATTAATAATAATAATAATAATAATAACTTTATAAATAAAATATTAAAATTAATATTTATTTAAAAATTATGATTTGGAATAATAATAACATACATCTAATCATTTTAATTTACTATTTCATAAAAATAATTTTTTTCTTCTTAAATCCGCTTATAATAATCAATAAAATTTTAAATTAACTATTTTATAATAACATGGTTTCTTTAGATTAATTTCATATATAATTATTTAAATAAAATTTATAATTAATAATATTTTTTGAAATCATAAAAATTCAAAATTCTAAAAAAATGAAAATTTCAAGTACAATTTAACAATATACTTAAATAATTACTTTTCATATGAAAATAGAATTTTCTAGAATAAATAAAAATTTGAGATGTCACAATAAATATATGTGGTGCTGTAAATGAAAACATTGTGTTTTCTAAATTTTTCTCAAAAAAATAGTGTTAAAGTGAAATATGGAAAACTATTTTAATTAGTTTTTCAAAGCATAGCTATAAATTAGAAAATTCTGAAAATAAATTTCCAATTTTCTAAATTGGAAAATATTATAACTAAACACACAGTTCTATTTTTTATTTTTTTTAGAGTATTTTTCTGAAAAACTGACCTTATTTTTCATAATTAAATAGGCTATTAGGGTTTCTTAAACCAAATTCCAATTGAATGGTTAATTGAACTTCTATGTGAATCAATTTGATGGTCCTAAAGTCAATTTGAAGTTTAATTGATGAGTTGATAATTTTCCCTAATTTGAGACTTAGTTAAACTAGGGTTCTCCAAATTGGGTGACTTTAGTTGCAATTGGTGATGTAATTGAATCCGACTATATATGTATGACTTATATGATGTGTTAATTGGTCTAATTGGGCAAATGTGAAAGAATTGGAGCACCTAGACCAATCGAACATGACTTGAATTAATATGTCTAAGTATTATAATTTGATTTAATTGTGTAGCTCAACATGTACATATGTAAGGATGATGAGTATGTGGTTTGATTGTGTATGACTTGTGTAAAGTATGAAATTGCTTATCATAAGCCATTCGGCCATAATATGATTATGAGTCTTAGTGCTCTATAATTGATAATGAGCATGTGAATGAGTCAAACTTAATGGTAGGACTTCAAGTGATTGGTCAATTGATGAATTGATTGTGTAGCCTTAGATATTTTACTAGGGTAGGCTTAGGGCTAGGCTAAGGTTAGGTTATGTTTGAGCATGATACAAAGTGAATGTGAATGGTATAATTGCATTGTAGAGGACAAGGGAAAAGGTGGTGCTTGTGGAGTCGAGGAGCATCACTAAGTTAGGAGCAAAGGAGCTACTGTGAGTATACAAATTGCTAGCATCAATGTGAGCATTCATACATGTAACCTTGATAAATCATATGAGTTTCATTGGAAATCCTAGCAAATGTCTTACTACTGCACATTCATACTTAAGTGCTATCACTTAATATACTAGTATTGGCTATTAAAGGCCTCATGCCTATTTCTACATTATCCACCCATATTAAGAATATTGAAACCTAAATTTTCATTGAGGCATATTCCTTTCATACATGCCATATTGTTTTTGTACCATGAGATATAAATTGTTTACATATGAATCATTGAAAGTAGAAATACCCAACTAATGTGGAGATATACATCGAACCAATGCATATGGTAAAAGCCTGTGGATAGGGTAAGTGTATCCAAACCTTAGCTCAGAAGAGTTAGAGGTCCTAGCCATAAGACTTGATCAGTCTTATGCTCTACTAAGTGAAAGGAGTAAGTAAGGCACAAGCTAATACTCTAAATACCATGAGGGAAGCATACCATTTCTAATTTATTGGTTTCTGCTAAAATCATTCTATGAGATACCTTAAAAAATGAGCTAATTCATTCTATTACCTCACTTATACTTGCTTGCATATTATGTTAATATATTGTGTTCTCATTGAGTTTATCCCACCTTTTTAGTGGTTTATATTTTTAAGGAAAGCTAGTAGATCGAGCAAAGTAATCTTCAAAAGTTCCATTATCTAGCTTGGGAGTTTGCTCTGTTCTTGATTATAGATTTTGTTGATGTTTTGTGGAGTCTAACCATTTAGAGCTCCAGGAGTCTTACTATTATTATTAATTATATTTGGGAGATTGTATTACCCTAGTGCTACTTATGGTATGTAATAACCTAATTCTATTACTACTAGCTTGACTATTGTGATGAATGACTAAGGCATGACATTATGATGTGAGATTCAAAATCAATTGATGGGTCACATATGAATAATGGCTAATTATGCATGATATATGGTTAATATGTATGATATAGATGTGTGTGGGTTTTGGCTTTAATAGTGGGTATGTTAATGCCATGGGATAGATAGCATAGTGTGTAAGGCATTCTATGGTCTTAGGTGACTTTACGTCTCTGTATATCCTAGGATCTTCAAGTATAGCATTGTGAGACCTCGCTTGAGCATTGGTCCAATCTACTAAGTGGGATCAAAATGATCATTTGGGTTTGAACTCATGATAGGACTCTCAGGCTCAAATTGATTGATTTTGAAAAGTCATCACCTTAATTTTATTTTTTATTTGGGAAAAAGATTAAGGAAAAAACCCAAATTGACTCCAACTAATATCCCAAAGGAAAAGGTCACTAGCCTCGAAATCCAAGAGGATTTGAGGACTAGGTTTTTAGTTTATTTTACAAAATTGTTTCAGCAAAATTAATACAAAATAACTTAAAATAAATTTAATAAACAGAAATAAGGATGATGCTTAAGCAATAATATCCGTGCAATGTCATGCCAGTTATAAAGCGATAAACAAAATAAAATCTACTTAAGAATTATTACAAACTGAAATGAAAAAATAAATAAAAGAGAGGATTTTTTCTCTAGCCCTTATAGGTACTAGGAAAAACATACATTCTTCAACTAATTGCAAGAATCCACAAATCAAAAAGAGATTAGTACAAAAGAAACAATTAAAAAGAGATTAGCACAAAAGAAACAACACAATCTACATAAAAAAAATAAAATATAATAGAAATAATCTCATTAACAAAATGAAGGAAAAGGGAAAATTATTTTAAAAAATATTTTGGAGTTGATGCCTAAAAGGTTGGCATACTTGCATATCCCTTTGAATGGGAATCAAACTTTACGCAGTTTTTCTTTCTTACGAAGAAGGGGTTTTGGAAAAGGTTAATTTGATTTACTAATTTAGTTTAGATTTAAAATTAATAAGATTATATCTTTTCAGTTTTAGGGAAAGATATAAGAGAGAGAATACTAGATCTGATTTATGAAATCTCAAAAGGAGTTATACATTGATTTTGCACTTTTTTAGTACGAACAGGACAAGTCTTGCACTAGATTTAAGCTCAACTTAGATTGGGATCTTACAAGATGAACCTTGCACACAAAGAATTAAATAAAAAAAGAAAAAAGAGATAATAATTGAAAAATAAAAATTAAACTTTGAAATTAGATATGAAATTACAGAAAAGAGATTTTTGGCTTTGAAAATTGATAGAAATTTTGGCTTAAAACTGATAGAAAAATTAGAGTTTTTTACATCTAAAACTATATATCTTAAATGATTGGGAGTGGACTCTATTTATAGGAAAACACTGAGAGCAAAACTGAAAAGAAGAAAGGCTAGTGGCACTGGAGTCACAGGCAGCACAAATATGGTTCCTGCTAAGCTGGTGGCACCATAATGGTGCTTGTTGGAGGTGCCACGAGCTCTGACGGCACTCATATGGTGCTGTTGGTGCTGCTTGGACTCGATTCAACCTGGTGCTTTCCTATTTTGGCCTATTTTTGATCTGATTTAAGCGATTCTAATTGTTTTATGATCATTATTCAATCCTAGATGATCTGAGGGTAGTTCAAAGGTCAAAGGGATGGGTTTCGATTCCTAAAGCTCCAAATTTAATCAATAAAAATAAGTAAATATTCAAGTAAAAATAATTTTCTCATGATTAGTTTCATAGAAATCCAATAATAAATTGAAAGGAAAGAAAAACTTACGAATACGGTCAAGAAATCGCAAAGTTTAAAGGTATTTTGTGAATTTCGGTAGAAAGATTATTTTTGAGAGAATTTTTCTGCCAAAATAATGAAATAACAAAATGGTGGCTACTGGAAGCAAGGGTTAGCCAAATTTCATCTTTTATTTTTAGGATTTTGGATAATTTCCAAGGTTACCATTAATGAGGTGGGTTAGGACTGTTTTGGTGTAGTGGGCTTTTGGGTATTTGGGCTTTTTATTTAATTTTGGGGCTTATTATAGGTAATTAAAAATAAAATATTTTTCTTATTATTTTTATTAAAATTCCCCCTAAAATATTTATTTTAAAAATACTCATAAAATTATTTTATACTTAAAAATCACCATTTTGCGTGAAAATTCATTTTATGTAAAATAAATTATTTCATACTAATGCACTTCATATAAATCATTTATTTCACACTAATAATTCATATTAGGCATATTAAAATTAATTTAACATGCCACATACTCATAATTCACATCACACATGAGTTTTCATAAAATCACATATTTTGACACAACAAATTCTAAATTCAAGCAATTTGTCATGAAAATTCTTAGGATAAGTGTGGGTAGTTACATTCTCCCCCCTTAATAGAAATTCATCCTCAAATTTAAATACTTACTCAAGCATTCTCAAAAAGCTGAAGATGCTTCTACCGCATCTCCTCCTCGGCTTTCCAAGTGCACTCATTTATTCCATGATTTTGCCATTGGACTTTAATCATGGGTATTTCCTTGCTCCTCAATCTTTTCACTTATCAATCCACGATTGCTATAGGTAATTTCTCATAGGACAATTGCTCATCTATTGCGATGTCTGGAGGCGACAACACATAGGATGGATCCAACACATATTTCCTTAACATCGAGATGTGGAAAACTGGGTGCATATGTGCCATAGCTGGGGTAGGGAAAGTCTATACGACACTTCCCCAACCTTATCCAAGATTTTGAAAGGACCAACAAAATGAGGCAATAACTTTCCTTTATTGCCAAATCTTATAACACCCTTCACTATGGAGACCTTCAAGAAGATGTGATCTCCCATGGCAAAATGAACATCCTTTCTCATAGGGTTTGCATAGCTCTTTTGCCAATTGAAGGCCATTTTTAGCTGATCCTAAATCAAAGGTACTTTTTGGTAGTCTCCTTAAGCAATTTTGGCATCTCCACATACTTTTCTCTAAGTTCAATCCAATAAACTAGAGAATGACATTTCCTTCCATACAATGCTTCATATGGTGCCATGCCGATGGACGAATGATAGCTGTTGTTATAGGTGAACTCGATTAAAGGTAAGTAGTTATCCTAGCTACCACCAAAGTCTAGGACACACATTCTTAACATGTCTTCCAATGTCTGAATTGTCCTTTTAGACTGTCCATCCATTTGAGGGTGAAATGTGGTACTAAAATCCAATAGTGTTCCCAAAGCTTCTTGTAGCTTTTGCTAAAATCTAGAAGTGAACTGAGTGCCTCGATTCGAGATGATGGAAATCGGCACTTTGTGTAGTTTCATGATCTCATCCATATACAACTATGCATACTGGGCTGCAGAGTATGTGGTTTTAACTCCCAAAAAATGAGTAGACTTTATCAGTTGGTCCATTATCACCCATATAGAGTCATATCTTTTAGAGGTTATAGGTAAACCAACTACAAAGTCTATAGTGATGCGCTCCCATTTCCATTTAGGTAGTTGAATTTCTTGTAGCAATTTAGAGGGCCATTGATGTTCGTACTTGACTTGCTGGCAAGTTAGGCAGGATGCTACAAACTTAGCTACATCCTTCTTCAGTCTAGGCAACCAATAGTTAGCTTTCACATGATGGTACATCTTGGTAGTTCTAAGATGAGCACAGTAGGGTGTCTGATGTGCATCATTCAATATCCTTTCCCTTACTCCCTCTACATTAGGCATGCATACTCTATTTCCATACTTTAGAATCCCATTGACTACCTCAAAATCTAGGTTCTTCCCTTTCTCAGTATCATCCTTTAACTTAACCAAGTGTGGGTCCTTATCTTGTGAAGCCTTTTTAGACTTAACTTGAAAGTGAGCCACTAAAGCTCTTGATTCTCTAATCTCCAACCTCAAACCTTGACTAAACAATCCCTTTAGCTCCTTCACAATTAGCCTCTTTTGCACAATCACATGGGCTAGGCTTCTCATTGATTTTTGACTTAAGGCATTTGCTACCACGTTTGCCTTTCTGGGATGGTAGAGAATTTGGCATTCATAATCTTTCAATAGTTTGACTCATCTCCTCTTCCTTAGGTTGAGGTATCTTTAGTTTAAGATGTATTGAAGACTTATGATTCGTGTAGATCTCACACTTCGTTCCATACATATAATGTCTCTAGATCTTTAGTGCAAACACTACAGCAGCCAATTCAAAATCATAAGTAGGGTAATTCACTTCATACCTCTTAAGTTGTCATGATGCATAGGTGATGACTTTACCATTTTGCATTAAGATGTATCCAAGTCCTACTCGCGAGGCATCACAGTAGACGGTGAACCCTTCTTCTCATTTGGGTAATGCCAAAACTGGAGCTGATATCAAGCACTTCTTGAGCTTCTAAAAGCTCTCCTCATAGAACTCTTCTTAATTGGACTTAACTTGCTTTCTAGTCAACTTGGTCAATGGGGCTGTTATCTTAAAAAAGTCCTATACGAATCTATGATAATACTTAGCCATGCCCAAGAAACTCTGTACTTCCAAAACTGTTGTGGGCTGTGACCAACTTGTTACCGCTTCAACTTTCTTCAAATCAACTTAAATCCCTTGCTGACTTACTATATGTTTAAGAAAGTTGATAGACTCTATCTAAAACTCATACTTAGATAGCTTAGCATAGAGCTAGTGATCATGTAGTGTCTACAACATGATCCTCAAGTGCTCTTCATGTTCTTCCTTATTCTTAGAATAAATTAAGATGTTGTCAATGAAAATGATCATGAACTTATCAAGGAATGGCCTGAATACTCAATTCAACAAATCCATGAAAGAAGCAGGAGCATTCATCAGATCGAATGGTAGAACCATGAACTTATAATGGCCGTATCTTGTATGGAAGGTAGTCTTGTAAATATCTTCTCCATAGATCTTTAGTTGATGATAGCCAAACCTCAGTCAATCTTGGAGAAGTGACCAGCACCTTGTAATTGATCAACAAGATCATTGATCCTTGGCAAAGGATACTTATTCTTTATGGTGACTTTGTTAAGCTGGCGATAATTGATGCACATCCAGAATGAGCCATCCTTCTTCTTTATGAACAACACTAGAGCACTTTATAGCGAGCTACTTGGTTGGATAAAGCCCTTATTGAGTAGGTCATGTAGTTGTGTCTTTAATTATTTCAACTTCACGGATGCCATACGATAAGGCAGTATCGATATGGGCTATGTACCTAGTAGTAGTTCGATGTTGAACTCGATCTCACAATCCGGTGGTATTCTAGGTAGGTATTCTAGAAAGATGTCTATGAACTCATCCACCATTGGAATGCTCTTGTCTCGAATGGCAATCTCTTTGTCAGTATCGATTACATCGGTTAGGTACGATTGGCACCCGTTCCTTAAAATTCTTCTTGCTCCCAAAGCTGATATCAAGTTCGGAGGATTCTCATTCCTGTCCCCTTGATACATAAACTTCTTCCCATTCTTGGCTCAAAACTCAATAAGCTTTCTTCTACAGTCAATGCGAGCTCTATACTTATATAACTAGTCTATCCCTAAAATTACATCAAATTCTAGCACATCCAATTCTAACAATTCTACAGGAAGTTTTCCCCCATTTTTATCTACCTCACAATCCTTAAATATCCATTTCACTTCTGTCACCTCACCTAAAGGAGTTGATACTACTAAAGATTCAATCATTAATTCCTTATTTCTACCAAGACTCTTAGCAAAACATGGTGATACAAAAGAATGCGTAGCACCAAAATTAATCAAACATTTTGCACTAGAATTTTGGATGGGGATAATACCTGTGATGGCTATGTGCGAAGAGCGGGCCTCTTGCTGATTTAAGGCAAAGACTCAACCCTTGCCCTTATTTTCTGTCGTCGATGCATTCCCAATAGCTGGCCCCTTATTTTTGGCTCTTGCCCTTACGATTGGAATGGTCTAGATGGTGGAGGTGCTGTGGTTGCATTCCCTTGATTCCTCGTCTAAGGGTAGTCCTTAATGAAATGTCCCATTTACCTACACTTTAGGCATGCACCAGAAACTCTTTGGCAAATTCTGGAAAGCTTCTTTCCACACTTGCCATAAGTGGGGAGTTCCTGCTTAGCTTGCCTATTTTGCTATCTAGATGATGAAAATTCCTTCTTTGGGCTTCCTCCTCCTTTATGCTATCCTCTATGACATTTATACTTATTCTTTCCTTTCTACTCCCGTTTCGCTCGTTCGGCTCTCTCAGCCTTACATCTCTTCTTTATTATCTTTACCTTATCTATCAGCTTGGCCAAGGTTGGAAATTTCATTGCTACCAATGAGTTAAATAAAGGTGTGATCAGTCCTCTTAAGAATCGGTTGATACAACTTGCTTCAGTGGGAATAATGTTAGTAGTGAACTTGCTCAGTCGATTAAACTCCTTTGCATAATTTGCACTAACATTCCCAGTTTCTGCTTTAGTTGTCCAAACTACAGTGCCCTATCTTGCCTTTCCCCTTTAGGCAAGAACTGATCCATTACTTCTTGCTTAAACTCTACCCATGTAGGTGGGTCTGCCCCATAAAGTCGCTCCTTGATGTTTCTCTCACACCAATACTAAGCTTTCTTCTTAAGTTGGAGTCCTACCAACTTGATACTTAGGCATTTGAGCAAGATAGTTGATGAACTAGTTTATCCATCTCATCTAAGAATTCATGTGGGTCATCACCCTCCTCACCACAAAAGATAGGTGGCTAAAGCTTCTTGAACTCTGAAACAGTCATCCCTTCGTTAGGTAGCTGCTTCCTCTTCCTTCAAGTAGGTGCCACTACCTTAGGTGGTGAAACTCTATTTCCTTTTTGTGTTGGCAGCACTTCCACCTTTGAGCTTATAGTTCATCTAATTCTTTGTGCAAGTCTCTCATTTCCTCGTGTATAGCGTGAACCACTTGCGAAGAGGCTTGCTTGTTAGAGCTTATAGTTGGTGCCTTTGAGTTTGATCTCTCTCTTCACCTTACAGGTGCAAAGGCAACATTTGATACAGTGTCCGAGATTGCATCCTCACTAGCCCTAACAAGTAGAGTAACTGTGAGAACCTTCTTATTGGGAGGCATTCTGCTATCATGACAAGGGAATTTAGCTAACTCCCTTCAACCCATCTAACCCCATTATCATGTCATACTTATCATGCATTTTTAATGAATACCCATCATATCATATCACATCCTAGATCACATATTGCATAGCATATATCATATAGCATATATATCAAAGCATGTATCATATATCATAATCATTAACATATAACTTATAGCATCATAGATTTCCTTATCCTATATAAGTCAATCATGTTATAAGCAATAAAATAAATCATTTTATACTAAGTCACTAAGCAGTCAATTGATATTATTCGCAGTGTATAAATTCTTCACTGCAAGCTAATAGTCATCCACTACTAGCGCAAACCTTAACTATGCCCCTTGTCCGAACGGATGTCAGGTAGTTTCTATGGTCACTCAACCGAGAATCGATAAGAGGGTAATTAGCAGAAATTTTGACCAAAACCATGACACTTATAGCAGAATAAATCCTTATTCGGTGTGTGACCCATCGAGGACAAAGTCCTAGATGGTGAGTAGTCAGAATCTCCAGGTGTGTGATCTCCCATCTGCTTAACATCTCTAGTTTTAAGCTGCTCCACATCCTCCCTCAGGGCATGACTAAAAGCCTAAGACATCAGTTTTCCTCTCTCAAATCTGAGCAGTAATCCTCCAGTTTATGAATCTTATCATAAACCCAATCATAGTCCAAATACTCCTCGAGGTTCTCTTCTTCAGGCATCTTCTCTTTTTTGTGGTGAATCACAGGCACAACTTTCTCGAACATCTCTCATCATGTCCTTTAGCATGCCACTTACAGTGCCCTAGGTCGCGATCCTCGAGCAAGGGTAATCTTCTTGCTCATCTAAAGAGAAAATTATAAGGCACATAAACAAACAATAACAAAGAGTACTATAATTTATTAGGATTTCCCAGAACTATACTAGGATAGACTATAAGTGACATGATAGGAAAATTCCTATGCTCCAAGATTATACTTAACCAACTTAATAAACAGACAAGTCTAAACAAGACTTTAAAACTATAGCTCTGATACCAACTTTGTCACATCCCAATTTTAGAGACATGATGGTTCTAGAACATGGGGAGATATAAGGTCACCCACGCTCGTAGAACCCCCTCATGAACATCTAATCACTGCCTAGGATCGTATCGAATCTCATGCATTAACTTAATAAAACATTTTCTTTTGCAAAGGAAAAACCTTAAGTTGCAGAAGTTCAAAATATACTTTAATACAGTTCATAAGAAAATAATAAGAAGACTCTAAGTAAATTCTCCAATATAATATTCTAAAATAAAGTTCTCATAATAACTCCTGGAGCGTCTAAAGACTCATCATAGCATGGTATTATCATAACTTTGACAAGGAATTCCCCAAGAGAAGTAGAATGCTTGAACCATCACTTTGCTTCCTCATATTGCTCACCTGGAACCACACAAGGAAAAAAGGGTGAGATAAATGATCTCAATAAGTAAACGATATAGCACATACAATAACATATATTTCTTTAAAAAGGAAACCCATAGCTCATAACACATAGTTCATGATTTACAATTCATGAATCAAAGTTTACAATTTAGCAAGGTTATCATTTTAACAAGTTTGCAGAAATCACACTTATAACATTTATCACTTATAAACAGTAAATGACTATGTTAGCTCATTCACTCTAGGGAGAGGTGGCCACACACCAATTTCCAACTCCCAACCCATAACTTATAAAGTTGTGAAACTGATCAAGCATCATGACTAAAACTACCCCTTCTAGCTGAGGTGGATACACAACCCCTATCCATTGGGTTAAGACTGTGTGCACAAGTCTAATGATTACCTGCATCGGCACGAGGATTTCTGCATTAAGGGTTAGATGCACCATAACTAGAGCTAATGGTATCCACATATAACAATAGCACTTAAGGGAATAATAATATGTATCACAATAGCAATAGCAGTTTAACCTTTTGAAGAAAAGATATAAGAATAGTGTAGTTCTAGAAAAAATATAAGTTAGGACAATAATCACAAAGGCATTGTCATTGGATAAACAAAAAATGGTTTTTGGACCAATTGTCCTTTGGCAACTTAAGCTTAATGAAGAAATCATAGAGTTTCATTTTAAAATAGAAAAGAACTTGAGTTTCAAGAATATCAAAGTTCACATATTATGATAGCTTGTACTTGTAACAATAATATAATGTTTACTCACCTTGTGGTTCCTTTACTCTTAGCACTCATCGCCCTTGAACCTCTAATACTCCTCAAGCTCTAACATCATAGTTAATTCACTACTTAGTATTTATTTAACATCATGCTATGCTATCCCATACTACCCCATGCACATATAATATTCACATACACTTGGAGTTGCACTTAGAAGTGCACTTATCACTTACACATAACATGCTGACTTTTACAATCTTGCACACTTTGCCTTTATAGGTCCATATGTAATCACATTATAACTCATACTATGACTTTTCTAAAGTCAAATGAAATATGTCATGATCTCAAAATTAATATACTTAACACTTCCATATATATCAACTTAACAATAGCCCTTCACGTGTCATGCCTATCTCTTATGATCAATTTATACAATCAATCCCTTCATCAATTCAAGATCATTAATTCATTATTAACTCATCATAAAATCTATTTCCATATTACTTAATCACATTCATATATTAATTACTACATAGGGTTAAGATACCCTAAGTATACCAAATTGCCTATGGACTTATCTAAGGTCATTCCTTCAATCAACATGCCATTTAATCATTTATCATTCATAAATACATGTCAATAATTATTAAAATACATTACATAAAAATTATAGACCTTGGGATTGAATTCCAATTATAGGCCGAATTACACATTCAAGTAAAAACGTGAACTTTCTTAGTAAAAACATGAAACTTTCTTCCTTTTTGTACTTTCCGTTCATTACAGTAATATGCAAACACATGATTTAAACTAAGATTTTTCATATAATCAAAACAAAAATCATTTTAGAACATGGAAATGTAGGAATCAGCACCCATATAGATTCATATGCATGAAAATTTTTTAACTTTAAGTGTTAGGGTGAAAACCATGAACCTTTCTCGTTTTCAGTACTTTCCAGTCATTACATTATTATGTAAACATATGCTTTAAACCATTATTTTTCATTCAATCATCACAAAAATTAGTTCAGGATGCAAAATCATACAAATTGGTAGCCCTATGGTTCATACACATGAAATTTTTCAACTTTTAAGTTCTAGGACGAAAACCATGAATTTTCTTATTTTCTGAAACTTTTTGGTCATTACAGTAATATATAGAAATATGTTTTAAATCAATATTTTTTTATCCAAACCCAACAAAAATCCATTTAAAATACAAATATGTACAAATTGTCAGCCCCCTTGAGTTTATGCATGAACATTTCAATTTTGAGTTTTAGGATTCATCTTTGAAAGATCGCGTAAAGATGTTTGTGTTTTCACTAGAAAAATCATTTTCTCTTCCAAAAACTCACCTAGGCCAAATTTAATCAATAAAAATCAGTAAATATTCAGTTTAAAATAATTTTCTCATAATTAGTTTCATAGAAATCCAATAATAAATTGAAAGGAGAGAAAAACTTACGAATACTGTCAAGAAATTGCAAAGTTTGAAGGTATTTTGTGAATTTTGGTAGAGATATTATTTTTGAGAGAATTTTTCTGCCAAAATAATGAAAGAACAAAATGGTGGCTATTGGAAGCAAGGGCTGGCTGAATTTCATCTTATATATTTAGGGTTTTAAATAATTTCCAAGATAATAGTTAACGAGCTAGGTTAGGAGTATTTTGGTGTAGTGGGCTTTTGGGTATTTGAGTTTTTTTATTTAATTTTGGGGCTGATTATAGATAATTAAAAAATAAAATATTTTTCTTATTATTTTTATTAAAATTCCCCTAAAATATTTATTTTAAAAATATTTTAAAAATACTCATAAAATTATTTTATACTTAGAAATCGCTTTTTTGCATGACCATTCATTTTATATAAAATAAATTATTTCATGCTAATGCACTTCATATAAATCATTTATTTCACACTAATAATTCATATTAGGCATACTAAAATTAATTTAACATGCCACATACTCAAATTCACATCATACATGAGTTTTCATAAAATTACATATTTTGACATAATAAATTCTAAATTCAAACAATTTGTCACGAAAATTGCTAGGGTAGGTGTGGGTTGTTACAGTTGATGGGTCTTAGTTCCTTGAGCTTAATTTCCTAGTTTTTAAGGTTTTAGCGGTCCTTGATGATTTTGACTACCAGAGATCTATTTATTAAGCCTAGGCACCTTTAGGTTTTGGTTGTACGCTAGAGGGTGCAAAATTAAGGGTCTACATCTGCCCCTTCATAAGAATTGCCTTATTTAATAAGGCGATTCTGATGATAATGAACCTGAGAGAGATGATGGTAAAAGGAACTAAAGGGATGTCTGAATTGAAGCTTGGACACATTTGGATGAGAGATATGGTTGAATTTTAAAGGTAAAGGAGGATGGTAAAGGGAACTATAGGGATATTTAAGCAATTGCCACTAAATATTTATGGGTGGAGAATGTGTTTGATTTTGACAAATAGGCAAGAAAAGGAAACACAGGGATGCCTAGCTTAGACATGTCTAGGTGAAGGATTTTTTTTGATTTTAAGGTAAATAAAGATGGTAAACAGAATAAGATTAAAACTTAATTAAGAATTTAGATGTTTTTGGGTGAAGGATGATAAGGGGAAATGGAAAAGGAACCATAAGAATATCTAGGTGATTGTTGCTAGACATTTATAGGTGGAATTTTACAAAGATTTTAATAGAGGGTGAAAATAGGAACTACAGGGTGGCCTATGAGATCATTACTAGATATCTATAGCTAGAATATCCTTAAGCTATCATAAGATGATATGATTTTTAAAGAGACAGTTAATCCTACACTAGGTTGATGATCCTAAGGCTATACTAGGATGGTCAGATGATCCTTAGGCTATCCTAAGATGGTCTGATGATTCTAAGGCTATCTTAGGATGGTCTAATGATCTTATGACTATCTTAGGTGGTTTGATGATCCTAAGGTTATCTTAAAATGATCTAGGTGATCCTAAGGCTATCCTATGATGGTCTGATGACTATCTTAGGATGGTATGATGATCTTAAGACTATCCTAGAATGGTCTAATGATCCTAAGGTTATCTTAGGATAGTTTGATGTCAGAAATATTGATGGCCCTAATGGGAACTCTGATTGACCTAGTCTTGATTCGAAAATTCTGATTTATAATAATTTTGATTTAGGAATTTAGATTAATGATCTATCTTACTTTGGGAACTCTAATTGACCATAGTCTTAATTCAAGACTTTTGATTATTAACTTATTTATTGTGAAATATTGATGTGCAAAGATTTTTATTAGTTAGATACCTTAAACCTATAAAACATCAACTTATTAGAAGAGTGCGGATCTTTTGGGAGGAAGGTGCCCCTATTTTGGAAGGATAAAGGATAGTGGCTCAGTTATGATGGGGTCATACTTGATTTAGGCCAAGCATATGGTTGGTCAAAAGCTTTGGTCAAAAGATACAGGTTTATCAATTTGGCCTTAAAGCAAGTCATTTTAGAAAGCTAAGGCCTTTGGAGGAGGTCATGTTGGAAAGTTGGGTCAAGTTCAGCTTTAGAGTTAGCCATTTGGAAGACTAGGTCAGGAAGAGGTAAGGCTAGAAAGCTGGATTAGGTTTTATGCTAGGATGTTAGGTTTAAGTATTAAAAGAGCCTGGCTGGGAGGCTAACTTTGGTTTAGCCTTGGAGAAGGTCAGTTTTGAAGGCTTAGTTAGTTTAGCCTTAGAGAAGGTTTGGTTGGAATGCTTTATTAGGCTTTAGCCTTAAAGGAGATCAAGTTTGGTTGAGTTTTAGCCTTAGAGGAGATCAAGTTTGGTTGAGTTTTAGCCTTAAAGGAGATCAGACTTAGTTAGGCTTGAGCTTTAGGGGTGATCATATTGGAAGGCTTGGTTAGGTTTGGCCTTTGTTTGGTTTAGATTATTAAAAGATGAAAACTTCTTAATTTAAGCTTACTAAACAAGGCTTTTAGTTTATTAATTTGGCTTTTATAAGGGTGATTTAGATTTCTTAAGAAAATGGTTGACTATGTGACCCATACGTTAAGAGTTTGTCATATGACATGACTTTTAGGAGGGTATTTGACCACTTAATTTGCCCCTTGAAAATGCATTTAAGGGTGATTCAACCACTGGGGGTACCTAAAGCTAGTTCCATCAATATAAGCTTTTGTTTTGCCATGGTATTTAGACTTTAAGGGATGGTAGGTTGGACATTTTGAGAGGGATTGGGAAGGTTGTATGATTTTACTATTGTATCATGATTTGTGGAGAAGAGCAAACAGAGCTGTCTTATTATTTAAGATTGAAGAGACTTTTGGAGTGATGAGACTCAAGGTGACAATTCTTTGAGCTAAAGACATGACCAATTGACAAAAGATGATATAGAGGAAATACCATTAATGAATAATAAAGGCAACTTAGCTGAACTAGCTAAGTGATGGTTGGGTAAAAGACACTATAGGAGGATATGCCCCTAATGTGGGACAAGGACATAAGAGATGGATTAACTTTAGAGGATGTGCTTCTAATGAGGGATAGTGATGAGATGGATTGATAAAAGATGATTTGATGACTTTAGGCGATGTACCACTAATGAGAAATAGAGATAAAATGGATTTAGAGGATGTGCCCTCAATGAGGAAAGATGGTGCTGAAAAGATGTTAGCTTAAGAAAATATACACTCAAGTTGGATGAGCTCTCTTTCTTTCTCTCTCTCTCTTTCCCTCTCTCACTTTTAGCTCTAACTTATGGCTAAGCCATCCTTTCAGATTTTCAACTCAATGAGCTGACTCTAATTTCTACTTAAGCTATCTTTTGAGGTTTTTAACTTAGCGAGTTTTGAATCAGTGAAATTTGAATGGAAGAAAATATTCCACCGTGATTCGGGCTATTGCTTTCCTTTATATTGAGGGGCTCTAACCTTTATTTAAACTAGTCCACTGAATTCTTGGTTTAATAATGATCTTATTGGAAATATTTTGTCTACTTTAGACTTGTTGTCCCTTGTTAAGGTGTATCATTTGATTACCTAATGTGCAATGGCTAATTACATCAACTTGCCTTTTTGCTTCAACTATTCCACTTTTTATTTTGTTAAGGAGGTCATTAGAAACCCATCACTTGTCCTCCTTTTTATTTTTATCTTGATTGTTCTTTGGTTAAGAGCTAGTGAAATGAGAATGGGAGCACTTTAAATTCAAATCCATTTTAATCATGGTAGATTTAATGGTAAAGTGTAAATGATTGCCTAAACTCATTATTCTTCATTATTTCTTTCATTTTTTTTCTTCTCTATTTTTTAAATTCTTTTTTAGCTCATCCATGTTAGATTAAACTAGAAAGATAAGAAAAAAAAGTGCACAAATAATGAGAAGAAAAAGTAAATGTTTTATTATAAAAGAAGACTTATTATAAGACAAATAAAGGGCATAGCACGGTCAATAAAATACATAGAAAAGAAGTTGAAAAAATTACATACTTAGACTCGAATATGGCATAGGACTTAAACTCAAACTTTAAGGTTAAGACTTAGACTCAGTTTTGGACTCAGACTTGGAATTCAATCTCAGATAGGTTAAATTAGCTAGGCTTGAACTCCTCCATACCATGTTACTTAAGCTAATATAAGGCAGGGTTATGGTATGTTGGTTGTTAGGTTCAGATTCTTCATCATTGTTCAGGTTAGGGTTGGGAATTAGGTTGTGATGATTCACTTCAGATGCATTCTTCAACCCTCAATGTAGTTGCAACCAAAGCTTTGAAGCTAAGAAGGTAATGGGTTAACAGGTGGGCTTGGTAGGCTAAAAGTAGGTTCTTAACAAGGATGTCCACCTGTTCTTATTTGGTTGTTCGGTTTACCATTTAAGCATCTTTAGCCCTCAACCTTGTAAGGAATGGAGAAGGACTCATTTGGAAGTTGCTTTGTTGTTTCCAAGTGCACATAGTGACATCCACTTCGATGATTTAATGATACTGCTTAACAAAGGCATGACATATATCATCCCATATCCTTTTTTTAACTCTTATATAGAAAAGAAACCATCTCATGGCAACACTAGTTAATGATTATTAGAACAATTGAGCAAGGAGGTCATTGTTAGCTCATTGTTAGGTCTTAAGTGGTTCCATCAAATTTTTCCATTTTGAGCATTTTGAATTTGGGTGGAAGCCTAGCATTAGGGAACACAACTAAATTGTCCACATCAATAAGGTCATTGCAATGCTTTAATGATTTGATGGCTTTCAACATTGCTTTAAGTTTCTCCATTAGCATTTCATTGTCTTGATGGGAGAAAACTTCCCTACCCTGAAAAGGATTTAGGGGAGAGAAAGAGCTATAGTAGGTGAAGGCATTTAGCATAGAGGTAGTTTTGGCATAGGCTTAGACTACATTAGGGTTAGCCCGGTTTAGATTGGGGGTGGCCTGGTCTAAGGCTAGGTTTGGGTTATCAAATTAAGGCTAGCATGATTAATCATCGCCCACACTTCTTCGATGATGGATTTCCTTTGTTCCTTGAGTTAGGCCTATTATGCATTCAAAATAGTTTGAAAATTCTTCTCTTGTTATTTAAGGAGATTGGTCACGAGTATGGTCAGCGCAACTATATCAGTTGGGTTAGCCATTAGTAACTTGAAGCAAAACTAAAGAAAACCCAGTAAGTGCTTAGTGGATATAGCAAAAGTGATGAAAGCATGGGCATGCATAATCTAAGGAAAAGGATTCCCTTATAGAGTTGTTGGCTAACCGTCTTTGGGTTTTGAAGATTTCTTAAGGTATGATGGGCCAAAGGTCTTAGGCTTTAGGACTTTGGGATGTTTTGGTATATCAAGCTGGAGGTGTTGGGCTTTAAAGGTCTGGGGTATGTTGGGCCAAAGGTATTTATTAGTTTGGGGGGTTTATTGGGCCAAGGATGTTGGACTTAAGGGTAATGGGTTTGTTTTTGAACAATAGGTAGGATTAAGTATCAGGGACTTGAAGTATATAGCTTTTTGGACGAAGGTGAAAGGTGAGGATTTTATGGTTGGGTAATGGAGTTTGGGTAAAGGGACTCGAGTTATAGGATCAGATAAGGTGCAATAGCATTTAGGGTGATGCTATCAATTGCTATAAATCCATATGCTATCAATTGCATTAATTAATTAATTTTTTATCTATCTCTAAAATTTTAGTCTTCCATATGAATATCCAAACTAAACTTATATCTTTCTGCTCACTGATACCAATAAGAGTCAAATTTACTTTTTTTTTTTTTTGTCTCCCATAGATGTGCCAAGGTATCAACACTGATGATTAGGTCATACTTAAGCTAAGCTATTCATTGCAGTCACAATTCAATTCAATAACAAATGTAGAGTACTTATGGGCGGAACAAAACCATCGTCCCTATAAGTCTCTTAATAACAATATCAATTACATAACTATATATAACTTAATATCACATAGTGATACAGAGGCACGTCCATATTGTCAAAACAAAAATAATCATTAAAGATATCAAATAAACTATATAATCATTTATCAATTCAAATAATCATATGACTACCTCAAGTAGCATAACAAATCTTACTTTATAATCATTATTGTCAATCTCATCAATAATAAATGATTTTTTAATACTTAAACTCTCAAAATTTCACTTTATAAATTGTTATCTCCAATCAATTATATAAATTGTTATCTCCAATCAATTATCTCTTTTTCTAAATCATTTATATGTACATCATGAGAATGATACAACAAACAATATCACAATGGGGAAATCAATTAAAATCAAAAGTTATGAATCAATTAAAATCAAAGTTATGAATAATTGAAATAATTAGAAAATAAGCAATAGAAAAATTAAATAGAAGCAATACGAATGAAATGGGAGCAAATATATGCTATATACTGCAAATATCACTCATCTGATTATCCATATAGTAACTAGTTTAAAATTAAAGAAATTTGGAATTTCCTAAAGTTCATAATAATAACATTAATAATATAAGTTAAAGTCAAGCATTTTTGTTAAAATTCTCTGTATAATTGTACAACATAAAATTTGGTCCACACCTTAAGGTTGCCAATGTATCTCCATTGTGTCAATTAAATTATTTAACAAAAAGGGAGAATCAGTCCACATAGTAGTTAATCATATGTACAATTTACAAAATCTCTTAATTAATACTTAGTATATAATTATTTAAACATATCTTATCACATCTATCGATTACTTTTGTCTCATAACAATAGAGTGCTCATGATAAGAGCTAAGGACTAAACTCATAATCACATCATGATCAGAACTTGGGTCTAACATCACAATTTTACACATCGTGATTAGAACTATGGTATGATCTCATGGTCACATCATGATCAAAATTTGCGTCTGGCATCATGATCTCACACATCATGATCAAAACTATGGTCAAAACTCACGATCACTTTGTGATCAAATTTTGGGTCTAACATCATGGTCTCACTCATTGTGATTAGAACTATGGTCTAAACTCACGGTCACTTTATATTAAAACTTGGATTTGATATCACGGTCTCATACATCTATGATTAGAACTATGGTATGAACTCATGGTCTCATATATTTCTCTCATGGATGGGATTGTGCCATTGTCACCTTAGTAATCACATTTTTTACTAGTATATAGACTCAATCAGTCAAGACACTGGTACACTTTGTTTAATATTTTGACCACATCAGTTGGGAATTTCTACTTTAACAAGGCTAGTAATGGGTAAGGTATCATAATATATCAAGATATCAATTTACAAATGAATCCTTAGTTCAAGGAATCATATTTCACATTGGATATTCAAGATTCAAGTTTAATGAGCATTAAGTTCTCAATGTAATACAATGAATGAATAAGGTTTCACTTATGGATGCATATATCATATTAAGTACCAAATACTCACCTCGACATCTTTGCTCATTGTCACATCCCAATTTCAGAGATATAATGGTCCTAGAATATGGGGAGATATAAGGTCACCCCTACTTATAGAACCTACTTATGCACATATAAACATTGACTAGGATCATACCAAAATCTCATACATTAACTTAATTTGACCATTAATAAAAGGAAACCTTAATTTGTGAAAGAATAGTTTAAAAATACTTTCAATACAATCCATAAGAAAAGAATATTAAGACTCCAAATAAATCCCCAAAGGAATAACATTCCAAAAAGAAACTCTCCCAAACAGGAACTCCCGAATCATCTAAGAGTGACTCCTGTATATCATAATATGTAAATACGCTTAGACAAGGAAATTTCCTAAGTAGAGTAGATTGCTTGAGCTATCACCTTGCCTCCTCATAATGCTCACCTAAAAACCACACAAGAAAAGGGGTGCTTTAGATGATCTTAATGAGTAAACAATATAGCTTATATAATAACACATATCCCTTAAAAAGGGTTCATAGCTTATGATCCACGATTCATAACTCATGGTTCTTGGTTTGCAATTTAGCAAGGTTTGCAAAAGTCACACTTATCACTTATCACATAGAGAGTGAAGGCTATTACGATATTCACTTGAACACATAGAGGAGAGGTGGCATCAAACCAAATTCCAATTCCTATGACAAATAAGTGTGAAGCTAATCAAGCCCCATGGCTGGAATCACCCCTTCTAGCTGGGGTGGATACTCTACCATTATTCATCTGGTTAAGACCATGTACACAGATTATGATGATTTCTCGCATTGGCATGAGGATTTATGCATAAAAGGGTTCATAGGTATCATAGCTAGAGCTAATGGCAATCACTTGTAACAATGGCCTTAAAGAATGCAATCACATATAACATAATAGCAATAAAAGTTTAGCTTATCAAAGAAAAGATAAATAACAATGTGGTTCTAGAAAGAATGTAAAGTAAGGCAACAATCACAAAGATTCTTTCTTTATAATTGAATAATCAATAATGGTTTTGGACCAATTCTCCTTTGGCAACCCAAGCTTAACAAAGAAATCATATAGTTATAATTGAAAATAGAAAGGAACTTGGGTTTCAATGGACCTACTCCAGTGGTAGGAGCGACAATAGGGGTATTAGTGGTAGGTGTAGAAGATAAATGATGAGTAGATGAAGGAATAACATGTGAAGGAATAGTGGATGGAGGAGTAACGGATGAAGGAACAGTGGAAGGTGATGAAGATAAAAGATCAGTGGATAGAAGAGGAATAGTAGTCGAGACAATAGATGAAAGAACAGTGGATGGAGCAGTAGACATGAGAGGAGGAAAGGATAATAAGATCTGTGTGGTGATGGTTGAGAGGGTGATATAGAAGGAGAGATAGAGTGTAAAGAAGAAATAGTGGTGGGAAGTGATGAACTAGTAGTAGGAAGACTACTAATGGTAGCACACCCTCTCTACACAAGACGCCATTTCTAGGATGTGGATATACTACTATCGGGTGTATCTCCCAGAGTCAGTACACATCTCAGAGTCGACATGTTTAGAATTCATTAATTCATATAAATTCATTTATTCTTTATTATTAAATAAAAATTAAAAAGCACAAATGAATTATGGCAAATTGAAGTGACTTAATTGAGATATAATAATATAAATATAAAAACAAGAAATTAATACACAATTAGAAAAAAGAAATACATAATCATTAAAAAAAATACATTTATTTAGAATATATTTCTTTGAGATCATCTTCATCTATGTTTTCATTAGATGTCTTGACTTTTGAATGAAAATTGGGTTCTTCTTCTGTATCATTATCATCTTCATCATTCATTCAATCAATGGCTTGTGAGGATCATTCATAGTTGCAGGAAGCTTGTCATCGTCAATTTTAAGCATAGGCTTATAAACTTCATCATCTTGAAATGGTTCTTTAGATGTGTTACTTATTCCGCTACTGTCCTTAATCTCTATGACTGATCTAGCTTTAATCTTGCATACTACCCACCAATCCACTTTATCCTATTGTAGACTCGGATAGGGAACATAATACACTTGACAGGCTTACATTACCAATATAAATGGCTTGTATTTATTGAATTTTCACTTGATTGACTTCAACAAGATTATATTGCTTGTGAACTTTCATTCCCATATTTGGCATTAGATTAAACCATTCACACTTAAACAAAACAGTCCTCTTAATTAGAAGTGCAGGGTATTCCATTTGCATTATCTCTGTTAATTGATTGTAATAGTCAAATGCATTTTCATTATAATTGGAACCCTTTATACATTCCTCACTATTAATTGATGACCTACCTAAACTTCACTTTTCAGTATGAAACTTGTAACCATTTACGAAGTAAATAAGATAAGTCATAACATACTATAATGGACCCTTGGAAAGATTAAGAATGAATTGATTTGCAATTCTATTCATAGGATCATTGTCCTATAATAAAAATATATATATATAAACATGATGTTATAGGAAACAAATCTTAGATTAATTTTTGAATAATGTTACTACATTAACTTACATTTGAATGAAACTACTAAGCCAATTCAATCTCCAATTTTTTATTCTATATCAGTTGTTGCTATATTCAGCATAGATTGCTTTAACATATCAATGTATAAGCTTTATAAAATGGGAAAAAGAATAAGTAAAATGATCATACTTGAAATAAACTTATTGTGAGTTATTTTTATTAAGTTGTAACTTACTCGACATATTTTGCAACTTTGGAGCAATTCAAAAGAATGTAGTACTGAGCTACCTTGTATTCTTCGTCAGTCATCAATCTCATTTTAGGTCAACCAAATGGTTTATCTAGATAAGTAGTAAGACTTTGCCAAGGAAAATGTGGTATGAGGTTTGAGTTATGAGGTTTAAGCCTAAAAAGATGGTATGATTTTTCTAATAAGGCTTGGGATGGTATATTAGGAAGTTTGGGAATGGTTTGAAGGTGGGTTGGAAATTCTGAAAGTGATCAGGGAGGTTGTATGACTTTACTATTTATAGCATGATTCATGGAAAAGTACAAGCCAAGCTAATCTTGTTGTTTTAAGATTGAATAGACATTTGGGATGACACTCTATTGGCTTAAACAAAAATGACATACTGGTTGAAAGAAAGCGCCCTAAAGAGTAGCTAAAGGACTAGCAAGAAAAGCCAACTTAGGAATCATGTTCCCAATAAGAGATAGACACATGACAAACAAGCAAGTGATGTAAGAGATTATGCATTAGCTCTTTAAACTAAGCAACAATATGGATTGACAAGTGATGATGATGACCCAGAAGGATATGCCCCCACTATGAGATAAGGGCATAGAAGACAATATCACTTTAGAGAATGAGAGCCTCTAATGAGGAATGATAATTTTGGAATATATGAGATGAGACAAATTGATTAAAGATAATTTTGGACATGAAGGAAGAAGATTGGGATGATCTCTCTCTCTCTCTCTTTCTCTCTCTCTCTATTTTCTTTTTCTTAACTTTTGCCTAAGTTGTTCTTTTGGGTTTTCAACTTAGTGAGCTTGGATTAGTGAAATTTGAGAAAAAACATTCCACCATGGTTTGTTACTTTTCTTCACTTTGAGGCTGACTTTTGGATTTGACGAACTTATTACCCCTTATTAAGGTGTATCATTCGATTTTGTGCTAAACCTATTTGACGACCTTCTTTGATTAGGAGTTGGCAAGGCAATTGTTAATGGCACCTTAATTCTAACATGTGCTACTATGGTGGATTTAATTGACGTTCATTCTCTTTTTCTCTCTCTTTTTTTTTTCATTCTTTCTTTTCATTTCTCTCTCTCTCTTTTCTTTTTTTCAAAGCTCATCCAAATTTAAAGACAAGAGCACAAATAACTAAAAAAAATGTAAATGTTCTATTACAATAGAAAATTTTATTACAAGATAACTAAAGGGACTGACATGATCGATGAAAAATACGTGAAAACAAAAATAAGATGATAGACTCAAACTCAAATTTAGACTTAGAATTTGAGATTTAGACTTAGACTCAAACTCAGACTTACAATTCAATCTCAGACAGGTCAAATTAGTTGAACTTGAACTTTTCTATTCATGCTAATTAGGGCTGAGGTAAAGTAGGGTTGAATTAGGCTCAAGTTTTTCATCATTGTTTGGGTTAGCAGTGGGGAATTCAAGTTGAAATGATGCACTTTGGATCTAATATTCAACCTTTGATGCAGTTGCAACCAAAGCTTTGAAAGTGGATAAGTATAGGTTAACAAGTGGACTCAGTAGGTCGGAAGTAGGTTTTTGACATGGATGTCCACTTGTTCTTGCTCTATTGGTCTGGTTACCATTTGAGCAGCTTTAGCCATCCACCTTACAAGGAACATGGAGAAGGACTCCTCTGGAAGGTACTTAGTAGTTTTAAAGTCATGCCTAGTGACATCCATTTCACCATTTTAATGATACTACTTGACAATGGCATGACAAATATAATTCCACATCCTTTTCTTCTCTTGTCTAGTAAAAGAAACCATTTCATAATAGCACCAATTAGTGATTATTGGAATAGTTGAGCAATAATCTCATTGTTAAGTCCTAAAGGTTTCATTGCCCCCATATATACCTTCAGATGGGTATTAGGGCATGTGGTTCCATCAAATCTCTCTAGTTTAAACATTTTGAATTTATGAGGAAGCTTGGCATCAAGGAATAAGGTCAAACTATCCACATCAATTAGGTCGCTGTTGGGCTTTAAGGATTTAATGGTTTTCTCTATAGCTTCAAGTTTCTCCATGAGTATTCTAATGTTTGCATGAGAGAAAACTTCCCCAACTTGGTTTAGATATAGGTTGGCTTGGCTCAAATTTGGGCTAAGATTGGTCTAGTTCAAGATAAGGTTTAGGTTAGGATTGTTAAGGCTGGCTTGGTAATCATGGCTTGAACTTCCTCAATGATGAATTGCCTTTATTCATTGAATTGGACTTGTTGAGCAGCTATGACAACTTGGAAATGCTCTTCTTGCTTCTTGAGGAGTCTAGTCACAAGTATGGTTAGGGATGCCTTATCAAATAGGTTGGCCATTAGTTCCTTTAAATCAAAGCAATAAGTTAAGTGGTAGGTATGGAATAGAAAATGTGATGAAGGTATAGGCATATGGATCCTAAGAGAAAAGGCTTCCCTATTATTTCATGGGCTAACCATTTTTTAGGCTTAAGGTGAAATGGGGCAAATGTTTTAGGTTTTGGGTAGGATCAAAGGTATTGGGTTTAAGGTACCTTATTGGGCCAAAGTTGTTGGGTTTAAGGGTAACAGGCTAGTTTTGAAGGTATTGGGTTACGGGTGTTGGTCTTAAGGATAGTGGGTTTGATTTTGAACTGGTGGTAAGATCAAGATAATGGTTTTGGTATGGAGAACCTAAGGTGTCTAGTTTTTTTTTTTAATTTTTTTTAAGGATAAGGATAGAGGTTGTGGATTAGGCTTATGGTCAGGGGTTGTAAATTAGGCTTATGGTCAGGTAGTAGGGTATTTAAGGTTGGATATGGGTTTTAGGGTTATTGGTTTATGGCTCAGAGTCCAAAGGTTTAAGGAGGTTTAGGTTTACATTTGAGGTGTGAGGTTTAAGTGTTTATGGCTAAGGCTAAGGTGAGGTGTTTAAGGTATATGGTTAAGGTAATGGTGTTTAAGATAATAGCCAGGATGGGGTGTTTAGGATTGAAGGTCAGAGTGATGGTTTTAGGTATGTGGGGGCAAAGGTGATTGGGATAAAAGTGAGTGTGTTTAAGGTTTAGGGGTAAAAGTGCTTAGGTTAAGGGCTAGAGTAAAGGGATAATGGTGTTTAGGTCAAAGGTTTGGGGTAATGGTTTAAGGGTTATTGTATAAGGTGATAGGATATAGGTGAGAGTGTTTATGAGGAAGGAATTTGAATAGAGGTAAGAATGTTTGACCTTTCTTCAGTTCAAGGTTTAACCTAAACTTGAGATGAATGCATGTTTTGTTATACAATATGGTTACATGAGAAAAACATTTCATGAGAATGCAAAGATGCAAGGTTTTAATTATGGTACATACAATCTAAGGCTAGGATCTAAGTTCATTACATGAAAAAGTAAGGGTGGCTCGGTTTGGGTACCCATCACACTAGAGCAGCGATATGCCTAACCATTTATGAGTCAAAAAGCCTCATATGGGTCCAACAGTATGCGCATACTCGTTATGCCTTTGAAAGGATTAAAGGATTCATCATAGGGTTGATGATTTCACTATCAGTGAATAGACTCGAGGAGGGTTACCCACTCAATGCTCCTTACTATCCATTGTTTTCCTAAAACTAGGTTGAATGGCAAAAAGCCTATGTAAGTGATGAGTGCAAAGTCACAATCATATTAAAAGGCCAAACTCTTTTTAAATCAATTAGTAGTCTACTTATTTTTCTTTTATTAAAAGAAAGTTACTCCCTAGTGGAGTTGCTAATTATAAGACCTAGCTAGAGCACTGGTCTGATCCGCTAAAGGGAATCGAAATGCTCATTTGGTAAAGAACTCATGAGGAAGCCCTCAGGCTTATCTTTGATATCTTTGAAAATTGTTTCTTAAAGTCACCACCTTAATTTATTTTTATTTGGAAAAATATAAGGAAAAAACCCATTTGACTCCAATTATTACCGAAAGGGAAAAAGATCACTAGCCTCGAAAACAAAGAGGATCAGCGTACTAGGTTTTTAGTTTATTTTAACAAAATAAGTTTGGCCAATTAATATAAGAGTGACTTAAGATATATTTCAAGAACAATATAAAATCATGAACAATTTATAATATGCATGATCATTCAGCTCATCCATTCAACAATAAAGTAAATACACAAGTAAAGTTTAAAAGAAAGTTAACATAACAATAAAAATCCCTAACTTATAGGATACCTTTTCTAGCCCTGATGGGTTCTAAAAAAGTCACACATTCTCCAAACTAAACCTAATAACAAAGTAAAAGAGAATAGTATAAGAGAAAGTGAAGAAGATGATAAAGGGAAAGAGTAAGCCAGTTTTAGTTGGATTTGATGCTTGAACCAAGCATGCCTATGTATCCCTTTGAATAGAAATCTGAACCCATATAGTTCTCCCTTCTTGTGAAAGGGTTAACTTAACCTAGCCATTTTATCATGTTTTGATTGATTAGTTAAAAGAGGGTTGAGTTGATTAATTTAACCAATTGATTACCAAGTGGAGTTAATTAAGTTAGATTCTAATTAACTACCTTAGCGAATTAAGAATTTAGCAAGGAATCTTAGAACACAAATCCCAAGGAGGAAAATGATAAATAAAATAAAGAAAAAAGGAAGAGAAAAGTGAAAGAAACTTATCTCAGATAGCGGGCGACGCTAGTTTTGGATAGGGTGGTGGCTTGCATATGATGGTGAGCATCGGCTTGCCTTGGATAGCGAGTGGCAGCTAATCCTGGATGGTATGGCTACTTGCCTCAAATGGTGAGCAGTGGTTAGCCTTGAATGGCAAACATGAGCCTTGGGCAATAGACTTGCCTTGAATAAGCGGGCAAAAAGCCTTTAACTAGTTGGGTAGGAATTAAGGAGAAACTTCCCAGTATAAGCCTTGGGCAATAGACTTGTCTTGAATAGGTGGGCAGAAAGCGTTTAACTAGTTGAGTAGGAATCAAGAAGAAACCCCCCAACTTGCTTTGTGAAGTAAGGAGCAAATGCAAACTAGTTTGCTTGAAGTTAATGCTTTTCATGCTTTGGAAGTTGGTGATTTGAAGTATGGAGAGGTCCTCTATATATAAGGAGAAGATTAGAGGAGGAAAACACTAAAGTTCCAATGTAGGATTGCAAAAATAATGAAATTCATAAGAGTTACTGCAAAGGGCTCTGCAGCACAGTAGAGGTCTCTGTGGCAGTGCCACATAGATCTCTATGCTTCCTCAGATCGCAGGGCTCTACGGTAATAGGCCTATGTTTGCCTATTTCGGCCATTTTTGACTATTCTTGCTCATTTCTCATCCTTTTTTCATGATTCTAGTTGTATTGTATTCTTTATAATGTCAAAAAGACATGTTTTTATTTTTTCAAATTTCTCATTTTAGGAGTTTTTGGTTTTTGGAGGTTTGTTTATTGAGTCTAAGTGCTTCTAATGTTCAAACGCATCTTGGAGGGTGTAAAATTAAGGGTTCATAGCTGCCACCTCATTACAATTATCTTTATCTAAAAGATGATTCTGATGATAGTAAACCTGGGGATGAGAGATGGTAAAAGGCACCAAATTAATGTTTAGGTTAGAGTTTAGACAGTTGGGTGAAAGGTGTGGTCAAATTTTAAGGAAGATTCTCCCAATATATTTAGGAGATCTGTCAGCTGGTAGCATTTGGTTGTTATCCTTTATATTAGGAGCTAAAAGCGATATTCCTATGTGGTAGGAATGATAATCTTGTCTAGTAAAAAAGAAAGTGATTCTGTCTGGTAGGAATTGATAAAATGCTGATCCTATTTTGTAGGAATGGCAATCATATTTGGTAGGAAAGAAGGTGACCCTGTCTGGTAGGAATCGATAAAGTGGTGATCTGATTTGCTAGAAATGATGAGATGACCATCCTATCTAGTAGGAATGGTAAAGATAACTTTCTTATTTGGTAGGAATAATAACAATAGTGGTCTTTTCCAGTAGAAATGAAAAGTGACTATCCTATTTAGTAGGATAAAAAAGATGACCATCCTATCTAGTAGGAACGGTAAAGATAATTGTCTTATCTGGTAGGAAAAGTAAAAGTAGTGGTCCTTTTTGGTAGGAATGAAAAGTGATGATCCTGTCTAGTAGGATCAAAAAGATGACCATCCTGTCTGGTAGGAATGGTAAAGATAAATGTCCTGTTTGGTAAGAATAATAAAAGTAGTGGTTCTTTTTAGTAGGAATGAAAAGTGATGATCCTATCTAGTAGGATCAAAAAGATGACCATCCTGTCTGGTAGGAATGGTAAAGATAATTGTTTTGTTTAGTAGGAATAGTAAAAGTAGTGGTCCTTTCTGGTAGGAATGAAAAGTGATGATCCTATTTGGTAAGATAAAAAAGATGACTATCCTGTCTAGTAGGAATGGTAAAATAACTGACCTATCTAGTAGAAACAGTAAAAGTAATGGTCCTTTCTGATAGGAATGAAAAGTGATGATCCTATCTGGTAGGATAAAAAAGATGACCATTCTATTTGGTAGGAATGGTAAAGATAACTGTCATATCTGATAGGAATAGTAAAAGTAATGGTCCTTTCTAGTAGGAATGGAAAGTAAGGATATTATCTAATAGGATAAAAAAAGATGACCATCTTGTCTAGTAAGAATGGTAAACATAACTATCATGTCTGGTTGGAACAAGAAAAATAGTGATCCTAAGATTGAGATTGATTTTTGAAAAGAGATTGATTTAGATTGATCAGGCTGATGATCTGTCTTATTTTGAGACTTTGAATATCCGTCTTAATTCGTGAGCCTATTTAATGTAAAACTATTGGATAATTATGCAATGATCAGATACCTTGAACCTATGAAGGGTCAGCCTGATATAAAAGTGTTGATCTTTTAGAGAAATATGCCCCCATTTTAGAAAGGTGAATATTTGGAAGGGAGGTGTCCTTAATAAAGAAAAGTGGCTTGGTCATTTAGTTTTTAGTTGATTGGCTAGCTTAGAGGTGACATGGGCATATCAGGTATAAGGCTGGTTGGTTAATGGCTATCAGTTTGACCTAGGAAGAAGTCATTCTTAAAGGTCAAGCAAGGTTGTTCAGTTTAAATGACTTAGATAGGTCTGACTTTGGAAAAGATTTGGTTTGAGGTTGGACTAAAAGGTTTGATTAAGAGGGTTAGCTCTTTAAAGATGAAGGTTTGGGAAAACTCAACTTATAGGACTTGTCCTCGAAGAAGTTCACGTGGATTTATTCAAGTCTAGCTCTTTGGCTAGATCACATTACGACCTTTAAGGAGTTCATTTAGAAGGCTTGGTCAAGTTCTGCCTTAAGCTCAGTTAGGTTTAGAAGACTTGGTCAGGTTATGGCCTTTAAGGAGATCATTTAGAAAGCTTGGTCAGGTTTTTCCTAAGGACTAGGCTGAGATGCTAGACTTTGTAGGAGGTCAAATTGGGAGGCTAAGTCTAGCTTAGAGGAAAGGTTAAGCTAGGAAACTAGCTCGAGAAGGCTCAGTCAAATTTGGCCTTGGAGGAGACTATGGTCTTCATAAATAAAGGCTTTTTAGGAGTTAGCTTTATGGTGAAGGCTTTTTGGTTTGGGCTTTATGGTGAAGGCTTCTTGATTTAGGCTTCATGATGAAGGCTTTTAGGCTTGGGCTTCACGATGAAGGCATAAAGGCATTTGCTTAAAAGGCTTTCAGGCTTTGAGGATAGTTTGTCAGCTTAGGCTTTTCCATAAGGGTGCTTTGGATGGTTGGCTTTAGCTTAAGTGTAGTGGTAAAGGTTTTAGTCCTAGACTCATGGATGAGGATTTGTCCTTTGACATAGATGTATAAGACTTTCATGTCCATCATATGGTTGGTAGGCCCTAACTTCGTTGGATTTTATAGGTGATGTAATTTGCCAAGGAGGCTTGACCTTTCAAGGATAATGAAATTTTGCCAAAGAGACATGGAATGACTTGATTTTGAGTGGATCGAGCCCTTCTTAAGCTTTGTAAGACATGACTTCATTATGGTTGTACAAAAGAAAACTAGCTTTAAGGATGATGAGTCTTGAAAGACTTAGGATCTTCAGTTTCACCCATTGCCTTAGCCCTTGGAAGATGATAAGACTTTGCTAAGGAAATGGTGGTATGAGGCTTGAGTTATAAGGTTTAAACCTGAAAGGATGGTATGATTTTTCCAATAAGGCTTAAGATGGTACATTAGGAAGTTTAGGAATGGTTTGAATGTGGGTTAGAAATTTTGAAAGTGATCAGAGAGGTTGTATAACTTTGTTGTTATAGCATGATTCATGGAAAAGTACAAGCCAAGCTAATCTTGTCATTTTGATATTGAAGAGACATTTGAGCTGACACTCTATTAGATTGAATGTAAATGATATACTGGCTGAAAGAAAGTGCCCTAAGGAGTAGCTGAAGAACTAGTGAGAAAAGCCAACATAGGAATCATGTTCCTAATAAGAGATAATGACATGACAAACAAGCAAGTGATGTAAGAGATTATGCATTAGCTTTTTAAACTAAGCAACATGATGGATTAATAAGTGATAATGATGACCTAGAAGGATATGCCCCCATTGTGAGATAAGGGCATAAAAGATAATATCACTTTAGAAAATAAGCCTCTAATGAGGATGGATAATTTTTGAATAAATGAGAATAGGCAAATTGATTAAAGACAATTTTAGACATAAAGGAAGAATATTGGGATGAGCTTTCTCTCTCTCTTTCTCTCACTCTCTCTTCTTCTTTTCTTTTTCTTTTTCTTAACTTTTGCCTAAGTCGCCTTTCTGAGTTTTCAACTTAGTGAACTTAGATTAATGAAATTTAAGAGAAAACATTCCACTATGATTTATTGCTTTTCTTCACTTTAATGGGCTCTAACCTTTAGATTTGACAAACTTGTTACCCCTTATTAAGATTTATCATTCAATTTTGTGCTTAAACTATTTGATGACCTTCTTTGGTTAGGAGCTAGCGAGGTAATTATCGATGGCACCTCAATTCCAACATGTGCTAGTTGCGGTAGATTTAATTGACTGTTCATTTCTCATTTCTCTTTCTCTCTTTTTTTCATTCTTTCTTTTCCTCTCTCTCTCTCTCTCTCTCTCTCTCTCTCTTTTTTCTTTTTTTCAAACCTCATCCATGTTTAAGACAAGTGCATAAATAATTAAAAAAAATTTAAATGATTTATTATAATAGAAAATTTTATTACAAGATAACTAAAGGGACTGACATGATCGATGAAAAATACAAGAAAAAGAAAATAAGATGATAAACTCATACTCAAATTTAGACTCAGACTTTGAGATTTAGACCTATACTCAAACTCAAACTTACATTCAATCTCAAACAAGTCAAATTAGTTGAACTGGAACTCTTCCATTCATACTACTTGGGGCTGCAGTAAAGTAGGGTTGAATTAGGCTTAGGTTCTTCATCATTGTTTGGGTTGGCAATGGGGAATTTAGGTTGAAATGATGTACTTTGGATGCAATCTTCAACCTTTAATGCAGTTGCAACCAAATCTTTGAAAGTGGGTAAATATTGGGTTAATAAGTGGACTTAATAGGTCAAAAGTAGGTTTTTAACAAGGATGTCCTGTAACAACCTATATCTACCCTAGGAGTTTTACTGACAAATTATTTGAATTTAGGGTTATTGTGACAATTTGTGTGACTATGTGAAAATTTATGTGTGACGTGATTTATGGGTTTGGGGCATATTAAATTAATTTTAATATGCCTAATATGAATTTTTATTGTGAAATAAATGATTTGAATAAAATGCATTAACATTAAATAATTTATTTTTCGTAAAATGAATTTTCATGTAAAAATGCAATTTTTAAGCATAAAATAATTTTATGAGTATTTTTAAAATATTTTTAAATAAATGTTTGGGGAAAATTTTAATGAAAATAAAAAAAAATATTTTATTTTTAATTACCCATAATCAGCCCTAAATTAAATAAAAAGCCCAAATACCCAAAAGCCCACTATACCAAAACACTTTTAACCTAGCTCATTAAGGGTAAACTTGGAAATTGCACCCCAAACCCTAATATATAACGAAAATTTCAGCCAGGACTCTCATTCCAGTAGCCATCACTCCATTTTTCTGTATCTTGCCAGAAAAATTCTCCCAAAATATTTCTCTCTACTGAAATTAAGAAAACACCTTTCAATTTTGCGATTTCTCGCCCGTACGTAAGTTTTTCTTCTCTTTCAATTTTCTATTTGATTTTTATGAAATAAATTATCATAAAATTATTTTCAAATGGTTTTTTTACTGAATTTTACATATTTAATTCTGTTTGGGTGAGTTTTTTAGAGAGAAATTTAATTCTCTATCGAAAACACAAATCTTTCCGCGCGATTTCTCCAAAGGTGAATCCCGTAACTTAAAATTGAAATTTTTATGCATAAACATCACTAATGGGGGAAATTTCTGCATCATTGATTTCTAAACTAATTTTTGAAGTGTTTTGATGAAAAATATTGGATTAAATTATATTTTTGCATTTTTTTTAATGACCAAAAAGTTTCAGAAAATAAAGAAATTCAAGGTTTTTGTGCTAAAGCATAGAAGTTAGAAAATTCTACTATTAATTAAACATGTGGCTGCCAATTTGTATATGAATGGATTTTAATATGATATTTGTTTTGTTTGAATAAAAATAATGATTTAAATAATGTGTTTCCATATTATTGTAATGAATAGAAAGCATAAAAACTCAAGATTTTCACCCTAAGCCTTAAACTTTAGAATTTTCATGCATAATTATTATCTATGGCTGCCAAATCATACATGTGGATATTCTAAACTGATATTTGCTATGATTGAATGAAAAATAATGGTTTAAACCATCTGTTTACTTATTACTGTGATGATCAAAAAATACCGAAAACAAGAAAACGCATGGTTTTGCATCCTAAAACCTAAAATTGGAATTTTCATGTACATGTCACTCCTATTGCTGCCAATTCATGTAGATTAATATTCTAAAATGATTTTTGTTGTATTTACATGAAAAATCTTGGTTTAAACCATGCTTCTATATATTACTGTAATAGGCGAAAAGTGCAAAAAGTAAGAAAATTTAGTATTTTCGTTGATAATGTATTCGGCCTACCATGGGATTTTTATCCCAATGTCTATAATTTTTATGCAATGTATTTTGATGATTATTGACATGTATTTATGTATAATAAATGATAAAATTTCATGTTAGTTGAAGGTATGACCCTAGACAAGCCTAGAGGCACTTTGGTATACTTAAGATATACCTAAGGTATCTTAACTTTATGCTGTGATTAGAATGTACATTTGATTGGATGATATGGAAATAGGTTATATGATGACTTCATAATGGATTAATGATCTTGAATTTATGAAGTGATTGATTCAATGAATTGGTCATAAGAGACAAGCATGATACTTAAAGGGCTATTGATAAGTCGATATGTATGGAAGTGTTAAGTGTACTAAGATGATTGCTAAGGTGAATTGATATTAAGATCATGACATTGTGCTTGAATTGAGAAAAATATTGGCATAATTTATAATGTGATTTCATGTGAGCTTATAAAGGCTAAATGTGCAAGACTTTTAAAGTCAATAGGTTTTGTGCAAGTAATGAGTGTACATCTATGTGCAACTTTGAGTGTATGTGAATGTTATATATGCATAGGGTAGTTATGGGATAGGATAACATCATGATTGAATAAATACTAAGTATTGAATTAAATATTATGTTAGAGCTTGAGGAGTTTTAGAGGTTCAGAAAAGGCTATGTGTACTAGGAGCAAAGGAACCACAAGGTGAGTAAACACTGGGTTAATGTTAGAAGTGTGAGTAGACATTTTGTTTCAAGTTATAAGTGCAAGCAATCATGTTTTGTGAACCTTTGATATCTTGAAACCTAAGTTCTTTTCTATTTTAATGATTTCTTTGTACGCTTAGGTTGCCAAAAGACAATTGGTCCAAAACATTTTTGATTATCCAGTGATAATACCTTTGCGATTATTGCCCTAACTTATGTTTTTTTGGAACTACATTGTTGTTCATCTCTTGTTAAAAGCTAAAGTCCTATCGTTGTCATATTACATGTGATTGTATTCTTCAATGCTATTATTACCTTCATATGTTATAAATTATGTTATGAGTTATGTGTGAACATGGCAGCAGCCTTCACTTTATATGTTATGAGTTATGTGTGGATAAGGTAGCTGCCTTCACTCTATATTACATTATGTGTGGACAAGGCATTTGCCTTCACTCTATATTATGTTATGAGTGGACAAGGCAGCAACCTTCACTCTATATTATGTCACGAGCGGACAAGACAACAGCCTCTACTCTATATGTGTTATGAGTTATAAGTTGATTTTTATAAACCTTGTTAAATTGCAAGTCATGAACTGTGAATCATGAATTTTGAATGATGAGCTATGAAATTTTCTAAAGGATATGTGTTATTATATAAGCCCTATTGTTTACTCATTGAGATCATGTATCTCACCCTTTCTTCCTTGTGTGGTTCTAGGTGAGCAAATGTGAAGAGGCAAGGTGATGGCTTAAGCATTCTACTTCGCTTGGAGATTCCTTGTCCAAGATAATTAGTTTAGTATGTTATGAAGAGTTATCCTTAGACGCTCCGAGAATATTTATTTTTGGATGTTTATTTTGAAATGTTATCTTTCGAGATTTTAATTGGATTTTAAATATTATTTCCTTATGGATTATGTTTAAAGTATATTTTGATGATGCTTCTGCAACTTAAGGTTTTCAAAAAAAAAAAAAATAAAAGGGTTTATTTAAGTTAATGTAAGAGGTTTTAGTATGATCCTAGGTAGGATTTGTATAAGTATAAGTGGCTTCTATGGGCATGGGTGACCTTATGTCTCCCCATGTTCTAGGATCGTCATGTCTCTAAAATTGGGATGTGACAAAGGTGATATCAAAGTTGTAGTTTTTAAAGTCTAGTTAGACTTGTCTAGTTATTGGGTTAAATAAGTATAATCCTGGAGCATAGGAATTTTCTTGTCATGTCATTTGTAGTCTATCGCTAGCATAGTTCCGCGAATTCCTAGTAGGTTTTAGTAATCCTTGTTATTATTGTGCGCCTTATTATTTTCTCTTTAGATGACTAAGAAGATTACCCCCGCTAGGGATCGTGACCTAGAGCACCGCATGTGGCATGCAAGAGGACATGGAGAGAGATGTTCAAGAAGGCCATGCCTATGATCCACCTCAAGAAAAAGAAGACTCCTATAATGTGAATGATGTTAAATTGATTGCTTGGCGACTTAGTGTGCATTGATTCTTTTGCTTATGACATGATTCACTTCTATATGATAGAAGAATTCATGATGCTATAAGCTATAAGTTACATGATTTTGATACATGATACATGCTATATGCTATGTGACATATGCTATATGATAAGTGATATGTGATATGTGTCTTGTGATATGATATGATGGATACTCATGAAAATGTATGATAAGTATGATATTTTGATAGTGGGGTTAAGTGGATTAGAAAAAGAAGTTGACTAAGTTTTGATCCAATTTAGATTAATCATTGATGGGTATAATGTTATGAGGTATGAAATGCTTGCATGTTACAATGGTATGATATATGAATTTTATGGAGTTATTAAATGATAATTGTGATTAAGGCCATAAGAAGAGAAATGATAGTTAGTAATGATTAGTGGGAGAATGAAACAAATTGGTTACATTATATATATATATATAAGGTAAGAAGTAATTGAAGTATATTAAGGAATTATTGAATGAACCCTTAGTAGTGTCAACTTCTTTGGGAGAAATGATGGAAGTAAAGTATGTGATTAAGGACTGTGAGGTAGACATTAATGGATGGAAACTTCCTGTAGAGTTATTAGAACTTGGTGTATTAGAATTTGATGTGATATGAGGAATGGATTGGCTATACGAGTATGGAACTTATATTGACTATAGAGAAAAAGCAAATAGAATTTCAAACGTATGATTGAGGTCCACTAACATAATCATGGAATGGATGAGTGTACCTAGGAAGCCGAAGTAGGGATACGGTAGAAGCATCCCAGCTTCTTCGAGAATGTATGAGTAAGTATTTAAATTCGAGGATGAATTTCTTTTATGAGGGGAAGACATAAAAGGATAAGTATGATGCTATGCAGTTTTGAAGATTAAATATTTTGAATATACCTGAATGGATTTGAGTCCTCCAGATGAAAAAAGTTTTAAGGTGCTAGACACAATAATGTGCAATTGAGGTTACTAGAAAATTTGGTAGTGATCTTTAGTATAGAAAGAATTTTTATTGAGATAACTTAGAATGGCATAGAGTTGCAAAGATATAAGAGTTGCATAGAGATTTCATTAAATATCAATGGTATTAGAAGGTCTATTATTTTAATATAGATAAATTAAATCATTAGGAAAGTGAAATATATCAAGATGTAAGTTTAAAATCTAAAGTAGATGATATTATGAGCTAAAGGTATAAAAATTACAAGGCATTAGGTAATTGGGTCACGATAACGATGTATATATTATAGAGTAAGCCTGAAATAGTTATTAGAAGTTTATTTAGGATTGTAAATTAAAAAAAAAAATTCAAGTTCTTTTGGCATATGATACATATAGGAATGTTTGTTAAGTTTAAATATGTTTAATTGATGAATGATGGGAGTGTACAAATCATAATGTTAGCAAGGTATTAAACAAGAAAATATTAATTGAGGATATAATAGATTAAGTAATAATTATTAATATGAAAAGAGAATTATTGAATACCAATTAGAGTTATTAATTTGGAATTTATCTATTAGATTCTTATATGATTAATGTGATAAATAATGAATGGAAGAGGTGATTAAAGTATTAGTATAGATGCTAATATTAATAGAGATATAAGGAAAAGAAATGCTTTGGGATTACATTTGATTGAAGGTGAAATTAAAGGTTCTATTACTTTTGTTCAAGGTTAAGGGATACAAAATTATTAAGGATTTGTTTAAGATTTGTTTGAACAAGAGATTAACATAGGTGTAGCTTAAGCTGAAGGTTTATCAGTGTGATTTTTGATATATTATAAGTATGTGCCTTATTGTATTCGATATGTCAATTGTAGTTAGATATTGAGTTTGAGTGACGCAACAAAAGTGTGGCAGAGAAGTTAAGCAAAGTGTGTTGCATCGTTAGATTTAAAAATTTGAGAACAAGTTTTTTTTAAGGGGAGAGAATGTAACAACCCATATCTACCCTAGGAGTTTTAGTGACAAATTATTTGAATTTGGGGTTATTGTGACAAATTGTGTGACTATGTGAAAATTTGTGTGTGACATGATTTATGGGTTTGGGGCATGTAAAATTAATTTTAATATGCCTAATATGAATTGTTATTGTGAAATAAATGATTTAAATAAAATGCATTAATATAAAATAATTTATTTTTCATAAAATGAATTTTCATGTAAAAAGGCGATTTCTAAGAATAAAATAATTTTATGAATATTTTTAAATAAATGTTTTTAGAGAAATTTTAATGAAAATAATAAGAAAAATATTTTTTTAATTACCTATAATCAGCTCTAAACTAAATAAAAAGCCCAAATACCCAAAAGCCCACTACACCAAAACATTTATAACCTAACTCATTAAGGCTAAACTTGGAAATTGCATCCCAAACCCTAATATATAATGAAAATTTTGGCCAGCACTCTCATTCCAGCATCCATCACTCCATTTTTCTATATCTTGACAAAAAAATTCTCCCAAAATATTTTTCTCTACCGAAATTAAGAAAACACCTTTAAATTTTGCGATTTCTCGCCCATATTCGTAAGTTTTTCTTTTCTTTCAATTTCCTATCTGATTTTTATGAAATAAATTATGAGAAAATTATTTTGAACTGGTTTTTTACTGATTTTTATAAATTAAATTCTATTGGGGTGAGTTTTTAAGAGAGAAATTTAATTCTCTACCGAAAACACAAATCTTTCCGCGCGATTTCTCCAAAGGTGAATCTTGTAACTTAAAATTGAAATTTTTATGCATAAACAACACTAAAGGGAGAAATTTCTGCATCATTGATTTCTAAACTGATTTTTGATGTGTTTTGATGAAAAATATTGGATTAAATTATATTTCTGCATACTTTTTTAATGACCGAAAAATTTTAGAAGACAAAAGAATTTAAGGTTTTTGTGCTAGAACATAGAAGTTGGAAAATTCTATTATTAATTAAACATGGGGCTGTCAATTTGTATATGAATGGATTCTAATATGATATTTTTCTTTGTTTGAATGAAAAATAATGATTTAAATCATGTGCTTGCATGTTGTTGTAATGAACGGAAAGCGTGAAAAGTGTGAAAACACATGATTTTCACCCTAAGCCTTAAATTTTAGAATTTTCATGCATAATTACTATCTATGGTTTTCGAATCATACATGTGGATGTTCTAAATAGATATTTTCTATGATTGAATGAAAAATAATGGTTTAAACTGCCTGTTTACTTATTACTGTGATAACCGAAAAATACCGAAAATAAGAAAATGCATGATTTTGCATCCTAAAACCTAAAATTAGAATTTTCATGCACATGTCACACCTATTGCCACCAATTCATATAGTTTAATGTTCTAAAATGATTTTTGTTGTGTTTACATGAAAAATTTTGGTTCAAACCATGTTTCTATATATTACTGTAATAGACAGAAAGTGTGAAAAGTAAGAAAATTCGGTTTTTCCCTTGATAATGTATTTGGCCTACCATGGGATTTTTATCCCAATGTCTATAATTTTTATGCAAGGTATTTTGATGATTATTAACATGTATATATGTATAATAAATGATAAAATTTCATGTTAGTTGAAGGTATGACCCTAGACAAGCCTAGAGGCACTTTGGTATACTTAAGGTATACCTAAGGTATCTTAACTTTATGCTGTGATTAGAATGTACATTTAATTGGATGATATGGAAATAGGTTATATGATGACTTCATATTGGATTAATGATCTTGAATTTATGAAGTGATTGATTGAATGAATTGGTCATAAGAGACAAGCATGATACTTGAAGGGCTATTGATAGATCGACATGTATGGAAGTGTTAAATGTACTAAGATGATTGCTAATGTGAACTGATATTAAGATCATGACATTATGCTTGACTTGAGAAAAGTATTGGTATGATTTATAATGTGATTTCATGTGAGCTTATAAAGGCTAAATGTACAAGACTTTTAAAGTCAACAGGTTATGTGCAAGTGATGGGTGCACATCTATGTGCAGCTCTAAGTGTATGTGAATGTTATATGTGCATAAGGTAGTTATGGGATAGGATAGAATCATGATTGAATAAATACTAAGTATTGAATTAAATATTATGTTAGAGCTTGAGGAGTTTTAGAGGTTCAAAAAGGGCTATGTGTACCAGGAGCAAAGGAACCACAAGATGAGTAAACACTGTGTTCATGCTACAAGTGTGAGTAAACATTTTATTTCAAGTTACAAGTGCAAGCTATCATGTTTTGTGAACCTTTGATATCTTGAAACCTAAGTTCTTTTCTATTTTAATGATTTCTTTGTATGCTTGGGTTGCCAAAGGATAATTGGTCCAAAACCATTTTTGATTATCCAGTGATAATACCTTTGCGATTATTGCCCTAACTTATGTTTTTCTAGAACTACACTATCATTGTCATATTACATGTGATTGTATCCCTCAATGCTACTATTACCTTCATATGTTATAAATTATGTTATGAGTTATGTGTGAACATGGCAGCAGCCTTCACTTTATATGTTATGAGTTATGTGTGGACAAGGCATCCGCCTTCACTTTATATTATGTTACGTCTGGACAAGGCACTCGCCTTCACTCTATATTATGTTACAAGTGGATAAGGCAGCAACCTTCACTCTATATTATGTCATGAGTGGACAAGGCAGAAACCTCCACTCTATATGTGTTATGAGTTATAAGTTGACTTCTATAAACCTTGTTAAATTGCAAGCCATGAATTGTGAATCATGAATTTTGAACGATGAGCTATGAAATTTTCTAAGGGATAACTGTTATTGTATAAGCCCTATTGTTTACTCATTAAGATCATCTATCTCACCCCTTCTTCCTTGTGTGGTTCCAAGTGAGCAAATGTGAGGAGGTAAGGTGATGGCTCAAGCATTCTACTTCGCTTAGAGATTCCTTGTCCAAAATAATTAGTTTAATATGTTATGAAGAGTTATCCTTAGACACTCTGAGAATATTTATTTTTGGATGTTTATTTTGAAATATTATCTTTCGAGGTTTTAATTGGATTTTAAATATTATTTCCCTATGGATTATGTTTAAAGTATATTTTGACGATGCTTCCGCAATTTAAGGTTTTAAAAAAAAAAGGGTTTATTTACGTTAATGTAAGAGGTTTTAGTACGATCCCAGGTAGGATTTGTATAAGTATAAGTGGGTTCTACAAGCATGGTTGACCTTATGTCTCCCCATATTCTAGGGCCATCATATCTCTAAAGTTGGGATGTGACATGTCCACTTGTGCCTTCTTTGTTGGTCTTGTTACCATTTGAAGATCAAAGTGATGGTTTTAGGCTTGTGGGGGTGAAGGTGATTAGGATAAGAGTGAGTGTGTTTAAGGTTTAGGGGTGAAAGTGCTTAAGTTAAGGGCTAGAGTAAAGGGATAATGGTGTTTAGGTCAAAGGTTCGGGGTAATGGTTTAAGGGTTATTGGATAAGGTGATAGGGTATAGGTGAGAGTGTTTATGAGGGAGGAATTTGAATAGAGGTAAGAATGTTTGACCTTTCTTTGGTTTAAGGTTCGACCTAGATTTGAGATGAATGCATGTTTTGTTATACAATATGGATGCATGAGAAAAACATTTCATGAAAATGTAAAGATGCAAGGTTTTAATAATGGTACATACAACCTAAGGCCAGGATTTAAGTTCATTATATGAAAGGGTAAGGGTGGCTCAATTTAGGTGCCCATCACACTAGAGCAGCTATATACCTAACCACATGTGAGTTAAGGAGTCTCGCGTGTGTTCAACAGTACATGCATACTCATTACACCTTTTAAAGGATCAAAGGTTTCATTGCGGGGTGGATGATTTCACTATCTATGAATAGACCCAATGAGGATTACTCACTTGATGCTACTCACTATCCATTATTTTCCTAAAACTAGGTTGGTAAAGAGCCTATGCAAGTGATGCATGCAAAGTCACAATCATATTAAAAGGCCAAACTCTTTTTAAACCAATTAGTAGTCCCCTTATTTTTCCTTTTATTAAAAGAAAGTTAGTCCATAGTGGAGTCACCAGCTATGAGGCCTCACCCTAGAACTGGTCCAATATGCTAAAGGGAATCAAAATGCTCATTTAGGAAAAAACTCACGAGGAAGCCTTTAGACTCATCTTTGATAGATTTAAAAATTGTTTCTTAGAATTACCACCTTAATTTATTTTTATTTGGAAAAATATAAGGGAAAAACTCATTTGACTCCAATTATTACCCAAAGGAAAAAAGATCACTGGCCTAGAAACCAAAGAAGATCCGGGAACTAGGTTTTTGGTTTATTTTAACAAAATAAGTTTGGCCAATTAATATAAGAGTAACTTAAAATATATTTCTTGAACAATAAAAAATGCATAAATAATTTATAATATGCATGATCATTCAACTCATCCATTCAACAATAAAGTAATTACACAAGTAAAGTTCAAAAGAAAGTTAACATTACAATAAAAATCCTAAACGTAGGGGATACCTTCTCTAGCCTTATGGATTCTAGAGAAGTCACACATTTTTCAAACTAAAATAAAATAGTTAAAAGACTACTAAAAAAACTCCAAAATACATACCAAAATCATTACTCATATTAAACACATAAATTTATATACAGAAATAAATTAAGAAAATAGAATTTACAAAAAAAAAATTTAAAAATACAATAAAAAATAAATCCTGAAATTTTTTTAAAGAATTATAAACATAATTTTGTAAATAAAATATTTACTAAGATAATTTGACCAAATTTAATACTAGCATAAATTTACAATAAATTTGTTATGCTTAAAAGAATTAAACCTCTCAAAAAATTTAAAACAACATAAAATTTTATTTCCATTTATAATTCTGATTATATATATATATATAAATGTGTGTGTGTGTGTGTATATACACACACACACACACACACACACATATATATAACCTAAATAAACACAAGTTAATCTCAATCTAAAATAAAATTAATACATACCAATAATCCTTAGCTCCAATAGCAAGGCGCCAGTGATTGTGAACAGGTGCTGATGCCGGTGAGACAGAGGGAGAGAGAACATAGAGGAAGAGATTGCGCAAGAGGAAGAAGAAGAAAGGGAAGAAGAAAGAAAGAAAAGGAAGGGATATGAATAGTTTATAATTAAAATTTACTGACGGAGCATGCTAAGTGGATTAAAAAATTCCATCTATAATCCGTTGATAAATGAATTAATGGTGGCAAAAGGCCAGCCTCATTTTTCAAGATGGTCAGTAATCTGTTAGTAAATTTTACCAACCACTGATATTGTATGGTTGTTATTTACTAATGGATTACTGGCAAAATGTACCACACATATTAAAAATTTCTTCAATAATCCATCAATAAATGAATTAATGGCGGCAAAAGGCTTGCCATATTTTTTAAGACGGTCAGTAATCCATTAGTAAATTTTACTACAAACTAATGTAGTATGTTTGCTATTTACTAACAAATTACCAATGGTTCTTCTGGTGCCATGTCGCTTTTTATTAGTAAACTTTCAATAAATTCATTAATTGCCGTAAAAAAACTTGCACCTAACTTTTGGTTTTCCATTCCATTAGTAAGTGGTCAATAAACCGTTAGCAATTCATTATTTTACTATTTATATGATTCATCAGTAATGATGATCTTCCATCAGTATTTGATCAGTATTTTATCTAATTATTAGTGCATACAATTTTGTCAGTATTTCGCCAGTACTTACTGATGGAACATTATCCATCAGTAAATTCCATAAGTAAAATGTGTATTTTTGGTAGTACCCTTTTCATGGTAGTGACCCTTTTCATGTAATGAATCTAAATCCTAACCCTAGATTGTATGTACCATAATCAAAACCTTGCATATTTACATCCTCATGAAATATTTTCCTCATGTATATCATATATTCATATTGTATAACAAAGTTGCACCTTAAATCGAAGAAGGGTCAAACACTCTTACCTCCATTCAAACACCCTCCTTATAAACTCTCACCTCTATTCAAATACCTTCCCCATAAACTCTCACATCCACCCAATCACCCTCCCCCTCAACCTTGAACACTCTTGTCTCTATCCTAAGCACTTCACCTCTATCTCAATAACTTTCACCCTAAAATCCTATAAGGACATCTAAATACCAATACTCAAACCTTAATTTTTAACCTAAATATTTTAACCATACACCTTAAACACTAAACCTTGACCTTTAAACCTAAATGCCATGACCCTAGCCTTTAACCTGAAAGCACCTTACCTTACCCTAGCTTTATCATAAATACCGAACACCGAAACCTCACACCTCAAGCCCTCCCCTTGAATGTGAACTTAAACCACCTTCAATTTTTCAACCTTAAACCCATGATGCCATTGCCACTAACTAGCCTTAAAAACACAAGTCCCCTTATCCAAACTCCGCTACTTAACCACAAGATCCACAACTTTCATCTTTGTCTAAGAACCTACATACTCTAAGTCCCCAATACCATGATCCTACCCCTTGTTCAAAAGTGAACCTATTACCCTTAAAGTCTAACTACTTTGGCTTGACATACCTAAAACCTCCTAAACCTAATGCCTTTCACCAATTACCCTTAAACCACAATAACCCAAGACACTACCTAAGGCCAAATCTTTGGCCCCATCATATCATAAAGCCCCGATTAGCCTATAACTCTATAAGGAATTGTTTTTCCTCACAGTCTGTATATCCTTGCCCCCATTCCTCTTTTCATATCTTTTCCTAAAAGCTTACCTGATTTCTTTGGTTTGCTTTCAAGGTACTAATGGCTGACCTAATCAATATGGATACCCTGACCACACTTATGACTACCCTCTTTAAGAAATAAGAGGAAAACTTTCAAGTTGTTCTTACCTTAGCTCTTAATGCTTGAGGAAAACATTCAAGCTGTTCTTACCTTAGCTCTTAATGCTTAACAAGCCAACTTCAACCATGTTTTAGCCATCCAACAGATTAACTTTAATAATGTTTTGGCCCATCTCACTACAACTTTTAATTCTCAATAAACTAACTTCACCTATGCCTTGAATTCTCACTGCCAATCCATCATTGACAAACTAAAGGAAATTACAAGCCAAGTCAAGCCCTCTAATGCTTATATGACTAAAGGTGGCATCTTATTAATTCCAAACACTGATGTCACTTTAGCTCTTGTCACTCCCTCTATCGCAACCATTAACATTCCCTTTATTTTAAACTCTTTTCAAAGTAAGGAAAACCCCAACCCTCTGGACATAAGGAAGACCATAAAAATAGCACAAATGTGCCTAAATTAGATCATACATTAGAGAAGAAACAAATCATTTGTGCCACCTCTACCTCTACTAAAAGGAGCAATAAGGAAACCACAGCCATCATCAATCGGTAACTTGGGAAAAAAGGGAGAATAGAATTCACTGATTTGGGCATGCCTTTAAGTATGGCTTACCAAAAGGCCCTTAAACTTGATATAGTAACACCCTTGGAACCTAAGGCGCCATTAACCCCTTTGTTTAAGAATTATAATGCCGATGAATTTTGTGTGCACAGTCAAGAGGCTGGCCATAAACATAGATGTGTGCAAGAGCCTAAGACACATAATCTAAGACCTTATTGATAAAGGAGACCTTATCCTTCCTAGACCAGATATCTCATCAGTCTCTAAGCCACTATCAACTCCCTCAATTCCAAAGTAGGAAAAGCTTAGAGACTACTCTCTTTGAGCAAGTCCTTATGATCATATGTGGAGTAGATCCAGGCCTTACATTACTCTTACTAAAATCCATCAAGTGAGTCAATACTTTGAGAAGGAAAGAGTCTTAGAGTTAGAGTCTTTTACAGCCAGAGTGCAAAGAATAAAGTCTATTCATTAGAGTCATCTTTTATTCCTAGTTTCAAGTATGTAATTATCTCTCAAAGTCTATCTTCTCATTTTTTTTTTTTATGAAATCATGGATGATGGCATTTCTTTATTTATAATAAAATTTGAATTTCTCATATTCTTGTTCTCTTTATTTCATTATGAGTTTTCTTTCTCTGAATCCAATTTGAATGAAAAAAGGACTAATAAATTTTATGCAAAAGGTATAAGTTACATGTATTGCAAGATAAGGAGCAAAAGCCATACTGGTTCAAGGATAAATCTAAGAAGAGTTCATCAAGGTGGATGGTTCACCAAACCAATCACTTACCCGCCAAGATCAATCAAGATGGCACCTAGGTAGAGTGGAAAGGTTCACCTCTACGAATTCTAATCAAGCATGGTAATATAAAGAGATCTAGAATGAATGGAAAATCTCGAGAGATTAAGGATAGAAAATCACGTCAGATCTTGACAGAGCTTTAAAGGTGGCCTTCAATACAACTACAAGCGGACATAAATGCATCTTGGTGGATAGAAGTAATCTTATATCATCTTTTATTCAAAATAACATCTTTTATTAAGTTTGGAGCACCCACTAAAATCATCAAGGTTAATAGATCCTACTCTAAAAAGGAAACATTCAAGAACATATTATATCAAGCTTACTTTGCAACAACTGACCAAAAATCATCGGTAACTTCCATCCCCACTTCAATTAGGGGCAACTCCTTAATGGAACTAGTGCAACAATCAGGGTAAAGATCCTTCTAACCAAGGATAAGCAAGTATTATGATCAATTAGTGAGGGAAAATAATGGATTGTAAGAAATAATGACATAACTCCTGATCTAAAATGCTCAAAATGTATCTTATTTAGTAAAAGTGTCTTCCTAATTGGTTTCAGCAGAATCGAGCTTTCTAACCTCAGCTAGAAAATAATTTATTATCTCAAATGATGTAAGGTAACTAATAACTACATAGACCTAATCATCCTAAAGAAGGACAAGTGAAGGGACAACAAAAATGGAGGTACATAAGTAGCCCAATTTGGGTATGGTCCAAATAATATAAAAATTCCCTTTTTGTACCGATATTGTTCTCTTTGTTAAAAGAAAAGAGAAAAAAAAAAGGAGAAAAGAGGGAAAAATATAAAAAGAGAAAAAAAAAAGAAAAGAAAAGCTCGTTAAGTCAAAATCTGAAAAGGCGGCTCAAGCAAAAGTTAAAGCTAATAATTAAATTGATTTGCTAAGCAAAAAATCAGAAACAGCAAGTTAGCCAAATGATAAAGCAAGTTGGTTAATGGCAACCAAAGTGGGAATTAGAACTTTGTTTTAGTCAATTTGGATTTAGTGTCAAATTAGTCACTTATCCTATTTCGTTCAAAAATAAAATTCAGGTACTTAACTTGTTAGTTAAGCTAATCCTACCATTCTCTAGTGTCATCAAATTGAGTCATCACCTTATGTCTATCAAGTCCTTACCTTTTGAGATTTTTTTTGCCATCATCCTTCATGTCAAAAACTCATGGAGTTCAGTCTCATCCTTTAGTCTGTATGTTCAACCTACTAGGTTTGACTTATAAGGTGGCACCCCATCTTTCAAACTTATCCCATTAAGGATGATTAACGAAGCACCGATGATTTCAAATTCTTGCAAGAATTTTTAAAGACCATAGCTCCTTGGCCAAAACCCCAGTCATTCATGCCTCCTAAAGTCCATCCCAAGCCTTATTAGCAAATCATACCATCATTTCTAACTTAAGCCTCATACCACCCTTTCTTTAGTAAATCATGGAAGAACCAAAAATCCTAAGTCTCTCAGGATTCATCATCATCGAAGTTAGTTTCTCTGACAAAACCAAAGTCAAGGTATATCTCTCAAAGCCTATCATCCTTAAGTTAACTAAGAAGGACTCAAACCAGTCAAAGCCTATCTTATGCCTCTTTCGCAAATATCTTATTATCCTTGAAAGATCAAGTCTCCTTAGCAAAACACATGATTCTTGAGATCAACAAACCATTCTCAGCTTAATCCTCTTAGATTGATGCAACCATATTAAAGAGCAAACCCCTATCCATGAGCATATGATATCCTTATGACCAAAAAATCTTTAGCATCATACTTGAGCTAAAGCCAACCATCTTCCAAAGAGGTCCAAAGCACCCATATAGAAAAGCCTATGATGACAAAATATCCTCAAAGCCCGAAAGCCTTTTAACGAACAGCCTTCAAGCTTTCACCACGAAGCCCAAACCAAGAATCCTTCACCATGAAGCCCAAGCCTTAAAGCCTTTACCATGAAGCCTAAACTAAGAAGTCTTCACCATGAAGCCCAAACCAAGAAGCCTTCACCATGAAGCCCACTCCCAAAAGCCTTCACCATTAAGCCCATGATCTCCTCTAAGGCTAAAATTTGACTAAGCCTACCCAAACTGGTTTCCTAGCCTGACCTTTCCTCTAAGCCAGACTTAGCCTCCTAGTTTAACCTTCTACAAAGTCTAACATGCCAGCCAAGTCCTAAGGCAAAATCTGACCTAGCCTCAAACCTGACCTTTCAAATGAACTCTCCAAAAGCCAACACCTGACGTAAGCCAAGTAATTAAACTAGACTAAACCTTCCAAAATGACCTCAGCCAAGGATAAAATTGACCTAGCCTTCTAAAATGACCCCACTTATGATCTCCTTTAAGGCCAAACTTGACTTGACCATCTAATCTAATCCCAAACCAAACAACTTCCAAGACTAGTTCAACCTAAGCTTTTCCAAAGTTGATTAGCTTTATCTCTTCCACATTGGACCTTGCTTTCCTCCAAGGACAAACTGATAGTCTTTAATTTACCCTTCAACCAGCCCTCATACCTTGTCCAAATTAAGTGTCACCTACCATCCTCAAGCTAGTCTATCTAAACAAAATGACCAAACCACTTTTCTTTATCATTCTAAAGTAAGGGCACCTCCCTTCCAAATATTCACATTTCCAAAATGGGGGCATCTTTATCCCAAAAGCTCAGTACTCTCCTACCAAAATGACCCTTCATAGGATCTAATCATTGCATAATCATATGCATTTTGTATTAAACAAACTCTTGAACCAAGACATATTATAAGGTCAAAATTCATAAAGTAAGATGGATCACTAATCTGAGTCGAGAAAGATCATCAATCCAAGTTCCCAAAGCAAAATGGATCACCAAACTGATAAACCAATTAGAGTTCTTAAATCAAGACTGGAACCATTAACATCATACCCATACTAGGCTAGCCTTATGATCTATACCTTAAATCTAAACTAGGTATCTCTTTTAATCAGATCATCTTAGAATAGCCTTAAGATCATCAACCTAGCATAGGGTTAGGTTTTCCAAAAAAAAATCAGACCATCATAGGACAGCCTTAGGATCATCACACATGGGATTAGATTTCTGTTTCAAACTTTTCAAACCACCTAAGATAGCCTTAAGATCATCAACCTAACATAAGGTTAGATTTTTCTTTCAAACTTTCTAGACCATTCTAGGACAGCCTTAGGATCATCAACCTAACAGAGGGTTAAGTTTCTCTTTCTAACTTTTCAGACCATCATAGGATGGCCATAAGATCATCAACCTAACATAAAGTTAGGTTTCTTTTTCAAACTTTTCAAACCATCCTAGGATAGCCTTAGAATCATCAACCTAACATAGGGCTTGGTTCAAACTTTTCAAACCATCCTAGGATAGCCTTAGTATCATTTCACCCATAAATATTTAATAACGATCACCTAAGCATCCATATGGTTCATACTCCTGCTCCTTTGTTAACATCCTTTCGAAACTTCACCTATAAATGCTCAATAGCGATCACTTAGGCGTCCCTATGGTTTCTTTTTCCACCTCTTTTACTCCAAATCTACCATGTCCACCCATATATGTCTAACAATTGTTACCTAGACATCCATATGGTCCATTTTCCCATCTACTATCCATCTATTTCCACCCATAAATATCTAGCCCTTAGAATAGGTATCCCTATAGTTCCCCTTTTCATTCCATCCTTTTAATCTATCAACTCCACTGATAAATGTTTGGAAATAAGCACCTAAACATCCCTATGGGTCCTTTTTTTCCATCTACCCTTCACCCTAAAAACCAACCATGCCTTTCACCCAAACATGTCCAAACTCTAACTTAATACATCCTTTTGGTTCCTTTTTCCATCTTTTATCCCCAGGTTCACTATCATCAGAATCGCCTTTTGATCAAGACAATTCTAATGGGAGGTAGTTGTGAACCCTTAAATTTACACCCTTTGGTATGCATTTGAACCTTGCATCTAGGCTTGATAAATAGACCTTTAAAGGCCAAAATTGCCAAAAACTACCATAACAGGAAAATAGGAAAATAGAGCCCTAGGAATCAAATCCTATTCCTTTGACCTTTGAACACCTTTATATCATCTAAGATTGAATAACAAATACAACACAACTATAATCGAAAAAAAAAAAAAGAAAAACATGGAAGAAACTGGTCAAAACAGGCTAAAATGGCAAACTGATGCGCAGAGCAACTGTGCATTGGTTATGAGGAACCACATAAGCCCTTTATTATTCCACAAAGGTCATATGTGGTTCCATAAAGGCCATGTGTAGTTCTCACTGCTATGTGGTTATTGAATGCTCTCATTGTGAACCCTTAATTTTATACTTTCATCATCCGACTGCAGTTTGACACATGCTAAGATTAATACACTATGCAGAGCCAACACGGCCTTGCTAACCGGTTAATGGGCAGAGGTCAAGGGGGTAGAGTCCTCAAAGCAAAAAATGGACTTTCAATTACATTAGTATGAGGATACTTAATTTTCAAACACTAACACTTCTCCAATCCTGACCAGAACTTCTGTACCATACAGTATTTTCCCAAAACTAACTGTTTAGCTGTTCTAAAATTAATTTCAAGCTTACATTGACAGATAAAATTTTTGAACTCTGAAATACTCAAAAACTGATCCAAAAGTCTCAAAAATTAACCTAGATGCCATAATAGAAATTCCAGCTAGCTCGCCCACCGAAGCTGTCAGCAAGCCTCTGGGCGACATCGGAGCCCCATTGGGTGGCATGTCACCCACCATACTAGTGGTGCTGCCTAGAAACTTGGTGGCGCGATCCCCATCACCCTTCTTATAGTTCCCAAAATGCCTCAATATGATTTTTTTGCATTTTTTTATCCCTACCCTTTACGTCTTTTCACATTTTCACTTCACAAATCACCCTCACCTCATTTTCCTATAAAATAACCCTTCCATTTCTTCATTTCATGACACATATGGAGTTAGAGTTAATAGCTATACCCTAATTCCTCTCTTCTTCTCCCTCTAACCACTCTCTAATTAATTTATTATCTCACATCCAACCAAGTTAATTATTTTTTTAATTAATTAATTAATCTTTCTTTTTTTTTTTCAAAATCAAGTCAACCATTTTTTTTTTAAAATCCATCCTTCATCCAAATTCATTAATTAATCTTTTAATTAATTAATCCATCCATCATTTTCATCATACTAATTAGTTAATTAATCATTTTAAATTAATCTCCCAATCAATCCAATCTCCCGGTCCCAATAAAATGGAACTTCGGTTTGGTAAAACTCTCCACCCACCAAAAATAAGGTATCAGCGTTTTCCTTTCACCCACAGACCCAAATCAAATCAATCAATCTTATCAACCCCTAAACTCCTCTACTTAATCATGAAACAAACTACATGGATTTTGATCCCTATTCAATAAGGTACAGGAATGTTTGGAATCTTAATCCAAATCTCAAATCTAAATCCCAATCAATGTCCTTTCCCCTTTTTAATTAATGTAATTTATGGATGTTTTATTTTAATTTTCTTATTGCACTCATACCATGCTCATGCATTAATCATGATATTATAATTATCATATAATATTTTGTCATCCATGAAATTAATTTTCAAGTCAAATTAAAATTAAGAGCCAAACTGTGATTATCTAACAAAAAATCTAGTCCCCCAGCTCAATTTGGTTCAAGGCTAGTGATTTTATCCTTTGGTAAATTAATTAATTGAAAATTAATGAATTGGAGTCAATTAGGTTTTTCCTTAATTTTCTCATTTAAAAATAAATTAGGGTGGTGATTTCCAAAATCATTTTCAAAATCAACCAATCCGAACCCAAGAATTCCATTATGAGTCTAAGCCCAAATGAGCATCCTAACTCCCTCTAGTGGATTGGTCCGATGCTCAGGCAAGGCCTCACACTCATGTAGTTGTTGAAGGCTTTTATGCAGTTCTAGGTCTAAAATTCTGAGTTTTTTTAGTATTTTTTCAATTGTCCCACATCAAAACTTTACAAAATTCTTCTCCTAAGCTTTCCCTATATATAGGGACCTTCTCTCTTTAGTTTTTGAGACCTCTTAATCTCTTGTTTTGCTTTATTAACCTTTGCATCAAATAAACCATCCCTATAAGCTTTGTCTGCTAAGGATCAAGCACCTTAGTTCTAAAGTTTTAGTTTCTTTTTATTTTGTTTTTACTTTGCTATTTGCTCTTTTCTTTGCAAATGAAATTAGGTTGTGACTTCCCAAGCTAACCTATCAAGTCAAAAAGCTTCTTGCCTTCTGAGGTAAGCTACCACTCACTGCTCGAGGCCAGTCATCACCCACTATCTAAGGCAAGTTTCCTTTCCCTTCTCTTTTCCTTTCCTTTTTATTTCATTTTGTTATTTTGCCTCCTTAGGATTCCATCATGAGACTTAACTCAAATGAACATTTCAATTCCCTTTCAGCGGATCAGACCGGTGCTCAAGTGATGCCTCACACTTTCAAAATTAATGATGCCTAGTTATTAATCCTATGACTATGAACATATTTAAAATATTTGTATAAGAGCAATCTGTCTCTCATATTCTCAACACTTAAGAATAGATCCTCTTATAAATACTTATGCATTATATTTAATAATATTAAACTGTTTTCACATAATGAATATATTTATAATGCCATTGAAAATTATTATCTATTATTACATAACTAATATATGGCTCTTAGGACATATTCAAGCAATCACTTCACACTAACTAAAGTAAATAAAATAAAAACATCAAAAGTAATAAATATTAAAAATAGTAAAGCTAAAATATAAGCAAATAAAAAGAACTAGAAACAATAAAAATTAAATTGGATTACCTCTTAAAAGCCCTTCATTTATAGTCTTGGACTAGACTATATGGATGTATCATCAACGATATAAATGCATATATGGAATGTTCATGCAAACTCCTTCCTCAGCTTTTCTCTTATAGGCTCTCTCTTATGTAAGTAATATAGTGCAAGCTCCATGTGAAATCCTATATAATCATAATATATCAAAACAAAGTAACTTCACATGGATTCTCAGACAACTTAATACTCTTTACAAACACCTCATCATCAATTAGATTAATGTAACAAATTCTCCACATTTCCATTTGCACTTCCTCCACCTTAGTTGTCTCTTTTAATACAAAAGTACTTTGATCAGGACAAGGTTTCATATCAAATTCTAATACTTTAGATGTACTCTCCGCGTCTTCCCAAAGTTACTTCTCTTACTCTTCCTTCTGTGCTTATTTGTGGAGGCATTTTAAAATGGCACTCATGCATTCTTTTATCTTTACAAGAGCTTGCTTAAGTCTTTCCCATTGACTGATTTCAATATTTTTCTACAATGACTCCTCCATTAAAGGTCCCCTCAGTCTATTCCTCTCATAAACTTCAATATAATATTGAAGGGGTTCTTTCAATGTTGGTCATCCTAGCTCAAAATAGTGTCAACTGATGGTTGCTCACTAATTGCAACTCTTGCTACTTGGTTGACTTCAATGAACTTTTGCAATGCAGACTAATTAAGGTCTCTTTAGTTTATTTTTCTCACAGGCCTGAATATAATTCTGAAGGGATTCCTCTAATGTTAGTTGCCTTTGCTCACTTTGATAACCAGCCAAGTGGCAATCTCCATAATCCTAAAAATCATTAAAGTTCCAATATGTGTTATACATTTGTGGTGGAGATGGTGATGGAGGTGAAAAATAATTTTGACAATCTATTAAAGCATGGTCTCCCCCACACCATTCACATACTTGAAAAGAAAATTATCTAGAATTGCATTGCATATATATGTCATTAGATAATAAGGTAGTCTAATCTTTTAAGATCCAAATTTGATAAGCTAACTTTTGTTCATGATGATTAGCTTATCAAATAATGACATAATTTAAACAAAAGAAAAATCAATAATAAAAAGTACAATAAAAAATAAAGCACAAAAAGAAAAAAAAAATAACAAATCACAATAATAAAACAAATTGTTTTTAGAAATACAAACAAAAACAAAGAAATGCAAAACACAATTGACATAATAAGATAACAAGAAAAGTTAAAACACGTCAATTCAACTCCCTGGCAATAGCACTAAAATTTGTTGCACTTAAATTTGATCTAGTCTAAACTCAATCAAATTTAAATATTCACAAGTGAACAAATCATATCGTAAATAGCTCTAAGTTCGACCCTAGGATGATCTCTCATGGAATCGAGGAAATATACCTAGGCACAATTATAAGTAACTTACTACCCTACTAATGTCAATAAACAATAAACACAAACACAAACCTAAAAACACTAATAAAAGGTAGAATTGTGAATAATAAAAAGTGATAACATTTAATTAAATAAAAATAAAAATAAATAATCAAATGTTTTAAGCATCAACTAAAAGGAAGTCTAGGGTTTAGAGTAATCCAATTAAGATCCTATGTTAGGCTAATTAATTTAATGAGCTATTTTGCCAAAATTGGTTAATTAATCAAGCAAGACTAATATAGGATAAAGATCCAATAACTCTTATATTCTCACATTAATACCTAATTAGAATTAACTAAATTAAATATCAATTTATTAATTAGGTAATACATTTTTTATTCTTACCTAATCCTCTATTGAACCTAATTTCAGTGTTAAATTTATGCCTTGACCTCATTCAATACCCAGGGTTCATTAATATTGGCCAGAAAATTAAAGAACAATTCAGTAAAGAAAGGCCAAATAAATCATCAAACAACTAGTCCTAAGGTAGCCATTCAAGAGGAATCATCCTAGCCTTAGACAAAATTATTTAGCTCATAATCAATTTGATAACAATCAATTCAATCAATATATTAATATTAATCTCAATCATATCCATCATTATGCTCAATAATCAAGAAAAAAAATATAAATTAAACTAAAATAATGATTAAAATAAAGTTAGGGATACAATACTGTCTAAGCTAATGAATCCTAAAGCTTGATTTCAATTCTTAATGCAAATTGATTTAAAATCCAATAATTCTTGAATTAAAGCTAGGAATAATTGATTAAAATAAAATCTAAGCTATTTTATGTACAAAGGAAAATGAATGAAAGGAAGAAAAACTATAGCTTGTTTATTGCAAAATTGGGACCCCCTTTATTGGTGGCGCAAAGTGCTTTTATAATAAGTAAACATGCCTTAGAGCATGCCCATATTCATTGAACATGCCTTGGAGCATGCACATATTCAATGAATATGTCTTGGGAACATGCCTATATTCAGTGAACTGTCTTATAATATGTCGCACATATGCTATCTATTTTCAACAAAAAAACACAATAGCCTCTATGCCTTTAGACAATGGACGTGTCTTGAGACATGTTTATTCATTTTCTCTCCTTTTAAGCTCAACTCTTTACAAATTGTTTAAGACCTTGCACAATGAACCACCATAACATAAAAATAACACAAAAAATACTAAAACCAATAAAAAAACAATTGAATTAAACTAAAAACTAAATAGATTAACCTAATAAATCTATCACAAAAATAAAACACAACAATCATCAATCCAATGACATGTAATTCTCATGTAAGAATGATTTTGCCAATGGTCACCGCCAAATATTTAGAACGAATAGCAACTTTGCCCTTCATTATTTATAAAAATTGTTTGTAATTCTTTTTTCCCTTTTTTGAAAAAGTTTATGCACAGTAAGTGTGAGAGTTGTTCTAAAGAATGCATTTTTGTTTGTGAATTTAGAGCCTCTTGACAATAATCAATAAAACCACATTTTTCACTAAAAACTAAAAGATAAAAGCTCAATAGAAATACATCTAGCTAATGCTTCCCTATTTTTTCATCAAAATGATGAAATAAATTAGAAGGGTTAGATGAAGTGTACCTGGTAATTTGTGCTTGGGTGGAGTTAATACCTACAACATTTTTGTGCTTTGATGGAAGTGCCTCCTTAGTGTTCCCATATCCAACTACTAGCTTCTAAGAAAATTGTTGTTTATAATAATCACATATGGCATAATGACAATCTTCTACTCTCTTCTTTTTGAAATACTTGATGAAAAATATCATATTTTAATGATTTATTAGGCACAACTTCTTTTTTCTT
>CANTUT010000470.1:0-45000 GCA_947687605.1 Reutealis trisperma
ATCGGCATGCACTAAGGTATGCATAGGCATGCAGTTGCATTTGTCCTCAATCCCTTTTTATTTTCTTCACTTGGTCATGTTTGAAGCTTTGAATCTCCACTCTATTTAACTTCCCATCCAAAGAATCATATGGAGTTGAATGTTATCTTGAAACTTCATTGAATACAAACTAATACCAATCCCAAATAACCTGCTTTGAGATCCAATATATTTATGCTTGGAAGTGACTCCCTTAGAAAGCCAAATCAACTTTACAAGGAAAAACACGAACTCAATAATGAACCTATGTCAAGGGACTTTGGTATGTTGTGAACATGTAAAGTAATTAGTTTTGATAGTTCAGTTTTGATCCTTAGAAAGAATCAAAATTGAAAAAACTCTCACAAGCAAAAGCTTATAATTTTTTTTGAATGAACAACTCTCAACTATCTTTATTGAATGAAAAGCTAAGTATTTATAGCATTACAAAAAACCCTCAATCAAAATTAGCTAAGGACTAGAAGATCTTCCTATACAATGATTGAAGATTCCTAATTAGAAAATAATTCCTAAATAATAATTAAGTTAGAACTAAATTGGGCTATTAAATATGACAAGTTTAGGCCAAAAAAAAAATTAAAACAATAAAATTCAGAACATACAAAAACAACAAAAATCAGACATAAGCATCTTGGTTATGCACGAATGTGCAACTTCATTTGGCCTTTGGACAGTCCCTTATTTCAGTTGCACAGCATGCACTAAGGTCTGCATGGGCATACAGCTGCATTTGTCCTCTGTTCCTTTTTATTTTCTTCACTTGGTCATGTTTAAAGCTTTGAATCTCCATTCCATTTAACTTCCTCTTTAAAAAATTGTATGTATGTAGTTGAATATTTTCTTAAAACTTCTTTAAATACAATACTTTCCAAAAGTGATGCTCATCATGCAAGTCTTATTGATAATATTATAGAAAACTTTATATATCATTGATTCCTCTTGAAAGAGCCATTGAACTTGTATTCAAGCTCCATTGTGTCCCTTCCTATGATAACTTGATGGAAATGACAATTTCGAAGAACCTTTTTGAAATCTTTATCATGCATACATTAGTGATCTTCTTGCAAGGCATCTTGATTCTCATCAATACTCTTTGCATCTAAAACCAATGTATGGTTGGATTATTACAATCACATTTGAATTGAACATCTTCCTCATCTCCATTTCTTTGTTTATACTATACTCTTAGTATTTTTTATAGAGAAAAGAAAGACCAAACACAAACCTAACCTAAGAACTCAATTGATTTGACATTGTATAAGGATGGCTTGAACTCTCAGGCTCACCAAAGAGAGGAGATCATACAAAACTAACTAAAATACACCAAACCAAGTTCAAGTTGTAATTTCCAGTGAATCGACTAGAGGTGTCACATTTGGGGTGCTAGTAGACTAAGTGAAGTTAGTGTTTTGAGCTATAATTAGATAAATCAGTTTTACTCTCCCTTTTTTTTTTTTTTTAATTTTATAATATGTTGTACTAACTTCTACATCATTTTCCGCTATGCACACGAGTCATTCGGTAAGTTTTTCTTTCACTATATATATAATTATTTCAAACTAATTAGAATTCAATTTGCTTAATACGTAATTCAACATCTATATAAAAAAATAGATTTTAATTTATTTTGTTATTATCGAATAAATTAAATTTAAAAAAAAATTGAAATCAATCTAACCTACATATCATGATAATCATATTGGATCAATAATAAAATTAAATATAAAAATATATAAGAATCAATATAAGTTATTTTTAAGAAAAAATATAGTAATTATTTTTTAAACAAAAAATTTATTTATCAATAATTTTTGCATTAATTATAAAAGAATATATATAAATCTTATAAAAAAAATTAGTTCTTTAGTATAAATCATTAAAAAATAATTAAATTAAATATAATAATTTTGTAATATGTTTTTTTTTTTTTGTCAAAGAATTTTGTAATATGTCTGACTTAAATATAATTTTAGTCAATGCTAACAATATAAAAAAAAAATAAATTGTTTCATGACTTAAAATTCCAAACGACCAGCCGTTTTATCCGACTGGATCGATCCATTCTGTCTTTCTGGTCAGTCGTAAGTAGCTAAGAGCGCTGTAATGTTGCAAGAACTCTGCATTGATAGGGTTTTTTCTCTGAACTATGATCTCTCTCTCCCCGCATTGAAATGAGGTCCCGCATCACAACTCTCCATTTCCTTCTTCCTTTGCTTCTTTTTCTCGGCTCCCAAACAGTCCTTTCCTGGAAAAAAGACGAGTTCCGAAATTGCAACCAAACCCCCTTCTGCAAACGCGCCCGCTCCCGCAAACCCGGCGCATGTTCACTAGTCGCCCTTGATGTTGCAATCTCCGACGGTCACCTCACCGCCAAGCTCCTTCCCAAAACCTCACCAGATTCAGATCAAGGTGAGGAAGATCAACTAAAGCCTTTGATCCTCACTGTCTCGGTCTACCAAGATGGCATCATGCGTCTCAAAATTGATGAGGACCATTCGCTTGACCCACCCAAAAGACGCTTCCAAGTTCCCGACGTAATCATGCCGGAATTCGAGAACAAGAAGCTCTGGCTGCAAAGGGTTTCAACAGAAACAATAGACGGAGATGGTAATCTCTCCTCCGTCATCTACTTATCAGACGGTTACGAGGCTGTTCTTGTCCATAATCCATTCGATGTTTATGTTCGGGAGAGAAGTTCAAATGATCGCCGAGTGGTTTCATTGAATTCTCATCAGTTGTTCGATTTTGAGCAATTGAAGGCTAAAAAGGAAGGGGATGATTGGGAGGAGAGATTTAGAGGTCATACAGACACAAGACCCTACGGTCCTCAATCCATTAGTTTCGATGTATCCTTTTACGGTGCTGATTTTGTGAGTGGGATACCAGAGCATGCGACGAGTGTCGCTTTGAGGCCTACCAGAGGTCCTGGAGTGGACTTTTCTGAGCCTTACAGATTGTTTAATTTGGATGTTTTCGAGTTCTTACATGAGTCGCCATTCGGCCTCTATGGGTCAATTCCGTTTATGATTGCGCATGGTAAGACTGGGAAAAGCTCAGGATTTTTCTGGTTGAATGCTGCTGAAATGCAGATTGATGTTTTAGGAGATGGATGGGACTCTGAGTATGGGATTTCGTTGCCTTCTAGGCAGAGCAGAATTGATACATTTTGGATGAGTGAAGCGGGAATTGTGGATACCTTCTTCTTTGTAGGTCCTGGTCCAAAGGATGTTGTAAGCCAATACACAAGTGTTACTGGAAAGCCTTCAATGCCACAGTTTTTTGCAACTGCTTATCATCAATGTAGGTGGAATTACAGGGATGAAGAGGATGTTGAGAATGTAGATTCCAAGTTCGATGAATATGATATTCCTTATGATGTTTTATGGCTTGATATTGAACACACAGATGGTAAAAGGTACTTCACATGGGATTCTCTTTTGTTTCCTCATCCAGAGGATATGCAAAACAAGTTGGTTGCTAAGGGAAGACACATGGTCACTATAGTTGATCCTCATGTTAAACGGGATGATTCGTTTCAACTGCATAAACTGGCTACAGAGAAGGGATACTATGTGAAGGATGCAAGTGGGAATGATTATGATGGGTGGTGCTGGCCTGGTTCATCTTCTTACTTGGATATGTTGAATCCAGAGATCAGATCGTGGTGGTCTGATAGGTTCTCCTACAACAATTATGTTGGTTCCACATCGTCATTGTACATTTGGAACGATATGAATGAGCCTTCTGTGTTCAATGGCCCAGAGGTATGCTCTTCCTTTCTTATTTCAGTTATAAGGTAGTAAATTACTATTTATTTCTACAATAGCTTATGGATGATACCTTGTGGTTACTTGGGGAATACGTTGTTCTTTGATTATGTACTTCATTAGCTTTTCAGAGGACTCGTATAAACTTTTTGTTTTCATAGCTTTCCTTACAATTAGCTCTTAATTTCTATTATAAATTGTTACAGGGATTTTGGGCATCCCTATTCTCCTGAGTTGTAAGATCATAAATGGAACTTATTTAATACTTCTACAGGAAAAGTTAAGAGAAAAATCTGAAGTTCTACAATCGATTGTAAGAGAATTCAGTAAATACATCCATTTGTCAGTTAAAAAAAGAGATTACATCTATTTGTCCAGAAGTAGAAACAATTGCAGCCTGTTTTATAGTTTATTGTCATCTTGATGTAATAAGAAGTGGTTGAAATTGTAAAAGGTATTTTGCTGTTGGATATTTGATGGAGAGTAGAAAGACAAGAAACTTCAAATTCAAGGATTCAAGCATAGAATTATGTGTTAGATTTAATATGGGATTTATTGGAGAAATTATAAAGTAATTTCAGCCTTTTTAGAATTATAATGGGTATGTTTATATAATACAGCTGCTGGTTCATTACTTTAGGTATTAAGGGTATTTCTGTAATTTCCAGAATTGCTGGAACAGTAGGGTTTTTTATTATTGTTATTTTGCAGTCTTTATTTAGGAGTTTTAGTGGATTTAGTCTGGGTTTAGTATTTCCTAGTTAGTATTAATTTGTTTTTCTAGTTGGAAAATTAGTGTAGGATTCCTAATCCAAACATGCTTTGGATTAGTTTCAACTCTATAAATACTTAGGCTTGTAACCATTATTAGACAACTTTCAGATTCAATAAAATAAATCATGCATTATTGCTAAGAATTGTGTGACTCAATTCAACCCTAGGTGTGACTCCTAAACCTTCTAAGTGTGACTCTTAGAAGTTTTTTTTTTCCCCTTTTCCTTTCGTTAATTCTTGTCCAGATCTGATTTTTTATAAAATTAACCCTGGATTTTCAATTTTAACCCTTTAATTTTCTGAAGAATTCAAAGTAGAACAGATTATCTAAATTTGTCCTACATCAATTTGGTATCAGAGCCCCAAGATCTTAGAAGTTTGATGTTTTGAATTTCATCAACAATGGGGATATTTGATTCATGTTTCGAAGGAGGTAATCCTACAAAATTTTGTGATTGGATTGATTTTCTTGAATCTTATTTCGATCGCTACAACTTCGAGGAAGCAAGAAAGGTAAGATTTGCAAGATCGAGTTTGATGGGATATGCAAAATTATGGTGGTACAGTATTGAGTATGATATACAAATAGGGAGGCAACCGCAAATTAATACATGGCAAGAGATGAAAAGAATGCTTCAAGAAAAATTTTTGCCACCGTATTATCGCAAAAGGTTGTGTGAAAAGGTCTATAATTCAGCGTATAGCTGCATGCCAATGGCTAATCACTGGAACCAATTTGAAAAGCATAATTCTTTTCATCAAGAGCGTGAATCAAATTTTGATCAATTGAATGATAAGATAAGTTCAAAGAATCAGATAGAGGCTACGAAGGATGAGTTGCGTGGAAGGATTTCTTCAAATCCTAGCAATCAGACTTCCAAAACCATTAGTAGTCGAATCTTTCTGCAAAAACCAGCCCTCAGTCTACAAGTTGCATCCAAGATTATTGGAGAACAAATTCCACCAGTTAATCAAAACCTACAAAATCAAGGACAAGATACAGCTGGAGATATCACCAAGAAAGTCAAGGTAGATGTCCCGGATTTTGAAGGCTGTGTAAATCCCACAGCATTTTCAGATTGGTTGCATAGTATCGAGTCATACTTTGATTGGTATGATATGGATGATAATCGAAGGGTGAGGTTTGCCAAGATGAAGCTAAGGGGATTGGCAAAATTATGGTGGTATGGTGTTGAGAATGAATGGCAAAGAACAGGACAACCATTAATGATAACATGGGATGATATGAAAGCAAAATTAAAAGAAAAATATATGCCTTTTAACTATCTTTCAAAGATGAGGGAACAGGTGAATACTTTACAAAAGGGCAGCATGTCAATGGTATTGCGACCTCTCCAAAAGCAGGCACAAATGCAAGAACTTTCACTAAGAATTTCAGGGCAACAAGGCATACAAGCTGTACAGCATTCACATATGCTTCATGAGTCTACAATAGAGGCAAAACTGTTAAACCAACAACAAGAAAAGCCTCTGCTGCAGGTTGTTCAACCAGAAAGGGAAGTGAAAAGGCCACAACTACCATCTAAGAGGCTTAAAACGCAAAATCTGCAACTGGAGACTCAAAATCATGAAGCAATAAAACCAAGACAGCACATAGATGAGCCTATTCCGCAGATTGATCAGCCAGAAAATAAAGTTGAAAAGCTAGAATTGTCTTCTCAAAGCCTTAAAAGACCAAATATGCTCCTAGACTTGAATCCACAAGAATAAGCGCCAAAAGCAACAATGTGCGTTGAAAAGTCAATTCAGCAGGCTAATATTACTATGAATACATGTGTAGTGTCTGGAAAGGTAAAGATGAATCTTGAAGGAGAGGAATCTTTAGACAGGGGTATGAATGAAGAAAAGGCAGAGCATGTTGAAGTAAAACAAGAAGACATGGGAAAATTAGGAGGGACAAAAGAGTTTAACTTTATTGTTGAAGATACCAAAGATGTTGGGATGCAAGAAATGGACTCGGTTATTCCAAGTAAATTAATAAGCAAGTGCAATATAAGATTTCAAATGTTTCTACTTTTATTGAGTACCAAGGAAACAAAATGGTCATTCAAGGAATTGTTTTGTTTGTTTCTTAGGCACTTCAAAACTCGAGGTCGAGTTTTTTCCAACAAGGGGAGAATGATGGAGAATAGAAAGACAAGAAACTTCAAATTCAAGGATTCAAGCATAGAATTATGTGTTAGATTTAATATGGGATTTATTGGAGAAATTATAAAGTAATTTCAGCCTTTTTAGAATTATAATGGGTATATTTATATAATACAGCTGCTGGTTCATTACTTTAGGTATTAAGGGTATTTCTGTAATTTCCAGAATTGCTGGAACAGTAGGGTTTTTTATTATTGTTATTTTGCAGTCTTTATTTAGGAGTTTTAGTGGATTTAGTCTGGGTTTAGTATTTCCTAGTTAGTAATAATTTGTTTTTCTAGTTGGAAAACTAGTGTAGGATTCCTAATCCAAACATGCTTTGGATTAGTTTCAACTCTATAAATACTTAGGCTTGTAACCATTATTAGACAACTTTCAGATTCAATAAAATAAATCCTGCATTATTGCTAAGAATTGTGTGACTTAATTCAACCTTAGGTGTGACTCCTAAACCTTCTAAGTGTGACTCTTAGAAGTTTTTTTCCCCTTTTCCTTTCCTTAATCCTTGTCCAGATCTGATTTTTTATAAAATTAACCCTGGATTTTCAATTTTAACCCTTTAATTTTCTGAAGAATTCAAAGTAGAACAGATTATCTAAATCTGTCCTACATCAATATTGGGGTTGTCAATTTCCATAATTGTTATTTTTGGCTATTGCACTTCTTGAAAGCGTGTTAATTGTGTGTGAAAGGCTGGAACTCTCTATATCTCTTTCTTTCAATTACCCAAGGCTTACTAAAATCTCATTAGAGCTTTAGCTGATGTTGAATTCTTGATGAAGATTTTGGAATTCAACCCTCCATCAGCATTTTTGTTCAGAATCTACTTGTTATCCCCTTGGATTCTTATTCAATTTTCGGCAAATGCTTGTTAGCATGTTCTTTTTGCGGAAAATTCCAAATCCCTCCAAGTTACGCAAAATATATGTATTGTTTGCAACTTTAATTCAACTTGTATATGTGGTTCCTCAATTCTAAATCTACTTACAACACTGTTTTCCTTTCATTAATCATCTGTTGACCTGTTGTTAATTGAGCTGTTAAATAAAGCAGTTAATTTTTAATTGAAGCTATATAATGTTTTATACGCGAATATTTGTTAAACCTTTAAATTTTATATTATATGATACTAAAGATCATAACATATAACATGAGGCACTAAAGAGCTATTCTATTTTAATGCTTGGAAGTTATTCTATTTAATAACTTTGTTATTGTTGGTCAGTGGAAGGTCTAGTGTAAATGGTTTTAAATTTCCAGGGCTTTGAACTATTTGAGAAAAGAGAAGACTCAAGTGTATATTTTATCTAAGACTAAGACCTCAAAGGATGCTGTTGTATTTACCCTTTTTTTTATGTGGACCATAAAATATTCATATGGGGAAGGGGAAATGAAAGGTTTTGAAGGAACTAACTATCCATTGTGATCAGGTGACAATGCCAAGAGATGCTTTGCATTTTGGAGGCATCGAACACCGTGAGCTGCATAATTCTTATGGTTACTACTTTCACATGGCCACTTCTGATGGGCTCCTAAGGCGTGGGAATGGGAAGGACAGGCCCTTTGTTTTATCAAGAGCATTCTTCGCTGGAAGTCAAAGGCATGGAGCTGTTTGGACTGGAGATAACACAGCAGATTGGGATCACTTGAGGGTTTCAGTTCCAATGATTTTGACACTTGGTCTGACTGGCATGTCATTCTCTGGTAAATATGTTTTCTTTGTTTTGATATCAATTATGAGATTTTTATTTTCTAGATGGTCAGAATTCAGAATTTTTGTTACCTCCCCTTCAGGTGCAGATGTTGGTGGATTCTTTGGGAATCCAGAGCCTGAGTTACTAGTTCGCTGGTATCAACTTGGTGCTTACTATCCTTTCTTTCGAGCTCATGCACATCAAGACACCAAAAGAAGAGAACCTTGGCTATTTGGGTATTTTTTCTGTTCTTCTCAAATTAGTTGATTATGCTTTCTCTTCTATGCACTGTTCTTGTTTTTCTTTTTGGGTGGGTGGTGGGTTTCAGTTCTGTTGGTGCAGTGTTGTTCTGGGTCGACGCTCATGATTGCTTGCATTATTAACATTGTTCTTGTGTTTCTTATCTCACTTTTTCATTTTCATTTTTTTTAAGTACTTGTTTTTCAATTCGTGACATTCATTATTCCAAACTGTAGGTATATGTGATTGTTTGTTTATTTATTTTCTTTTATTATTTTTGTTATTTATTTCCTTTTCTGATTGGATGCTAAAATAAGTGGCTCATAAGATGGTTGGATTGAGAGTATATATATCAATTAAAACTTTGAAGCATAATGCTATTAGATAAAACTTTTCCCCCTTTGGGATGTTAAACCCACACGATATTATTGATGTCTTGAGCTCTTGGGTATTTCATGTTAAATGTTTAAGGTGGTTGCACTGAAGCACCATTCCATCTGTGATTGCTGCAGTGAGAGGAAAGAATTGGAGATATTTTTAAATCTGGTATGATGTTGAAGAGTTGGTGTGATTTAATGATAAATGTGATAGAAGGCTTAACTTTATAGATGCTAGTAATTGTCCTGTATACTCCAATTATGTAATCTAGCATTTTGCTTTTTTGAATATATACAGTCTTGGAAATGAATATTCTTGATGATTTCAGGGAACGAAACACAGAGCTTATCAGAGAGGCAATACATGTTCGTTACATGTTGCTCCCATATTTCTACTCATTATTCAGAGAAGCGAATGCTACTGGTATTCCTGTTATGCGTCCTTTGTGGATGGAGTTCCCTTCTGATGAATGTACTTTCAGCAATGATGAAGCTTTCATGGTTGGAAGCAGTCTTCTGGTGCAAGGGATCTACAGTGAGGTGTGTCACAGTAACCATATGTTTTATTGTATATCATTTTTGAGTATTTTCCCCTTCAGTTCTCTTTTTTGGTCTCTTAAATTGAAATTATAATTTCTTCTTACTAGCGAGCAAAACATGCATCTGTCTATTTGCCGGGGAAAGAATCTTGGTATGACCTTAAAACTGGAACTGCATTTAAAGGAGGTAAAACCCACAAGCTGGAGGTTTCAGAGGATAGTGTTCCTTCTTTTCAAAGGGCTGGAACTATCATACCAAGGAAAGACCGGTATCGTCGAAGCTCCACACAGATGGTGAATGATCCTTACACACTGGTATGTAATTGATATCTGATACCTTTTTTATACATGCTTGTCTCATCTACTTCTTACAACCTAGGTTCAGGAATTCTGTATTCATATGTATTTTTTGAAGTCTTGCGCCAGAAAAAATTTATGTTCCTGGAAAAATAGTGTCAACCGCTTGACATCTTCATAATCAGTGTTACTAGCAATTTTGTTACACCCGGACTGGTCAGACTGGATTAATCAGGAATTGGAACCATGAGTGGTGCCAAAAAAAAAAAAAAAAAAAAATTTATTGTCGCCCTCTTGCAGCTCACATATGAACCAGCCAGGTAACTGGTGATCGAGTAGACCCAGCCAGTTTCAAGTGGGTAACATGGGGTTTTTGAAGGACAATGTTGTAGTAGTTCAAACTGCCACATCATCTAAGTGAAAAAAATAGTTTGCAGATAATTGATGCTATTGGAGCTCTATTCTGAGCCTATAGGTTAAGCTTTAATTGCATAATCATTTGAGCTGGAGAATTAGACGTGACTCTTCTGTTCTAAATAATATTTAAAGGCTAAATATAAATTTGCTTTTTGCATAACTTTTTTTTTTTGTGATATTAAATTATAACTATTAAAATTTAAATGGACAAAGCATGTCAAATTACTACATTTTTATATCTTATCAGTGTAAGTGCAAGAATTATCATTTTAAAACGGGAATTATCATTTTAAAACTTTGTTTCAACTATTTCTTTTATAGCCCACTATTGTTTTCTAAATACAAATTTTAATAAAAAATTTTAAATGATTTATTAGAACTTGTCATATTGAAATTTAACTAAAGTCAGTTTAACTAATTTATTTTAATATAGTTTGTCAATCTTAATGTTTTCTTTAATTTATATGTAATTCCTAATAATAATTTACTATTTCCAATGTAATTTAACAAGTTTCTAATAGTTATATAATTCAATTCTTGTTCAACCCCAGCTTGACTACAATTGAACCTTAAACTCATGACTTTCTGCTTTTACTGGTTCATAGACTGGCTGGGTATGAGAACTTTGGTTGCTAGAAACCATTGCCATCTAGCTATTTGTGTTTTGGAACACATTATCCAGATTATGAATCATCAGCAATTTGGGATATTAAAATTAGTGCTCTAATATGCAAAATGATAGATAATCAAACATTCTTAGTTGTAAATTAGTGCTCTAATATGCAAAATGATAGATAATCAAACAATCTTAGTTGTGCAAATTTTGAATGTTGTTATTATTGTTGTAACATAGCATTGTTGAAATATAGTGTTATGCTGTGAAATTTTTTGGGTTTGGATTTTTATAGTTCTAACGTAGCATTTTATTAATTAGAAACTAATTTGCTACGTTTATAGGATATTAGAAAAATCTTTGTGATGGTTATTTCAATCCAGCATAATGATTTTGTATGTATTTCATTAGATTGGCATTTAGTTTAATTATATTTTGCTCTCACTGAAGCCTGCTTACAACATCCACCAACTCAACACCCAACCCCTGCCCATCCCCACCCCACACACTCTGCACCCCCTCTTCCTCTCTTTGCAAAATCCAATCTGCTACATCTAGACATGGATGTTTTGTGTTCCCACTGTTGTTCTACATGCCCAAGTGATCCTCAATATAGGTAACCTTGTTCATGTCTGCTGGTTAATTTTGTGCATTGCTTGTGATTTTGCTTGCCATACCGACAGATTACCCGTCTTCTTGTTACATAAATTTGGTGTTTCTTATAATCTTATATTGGAAATTAACAAAAGTTTACCAAATATCAAATCTGGTGGATATAAGTGCATTGGATATCAAGAGAAGCTTCAGCCAAATTTAACTTGGACATGAAATGTAGGACTTCACTCTACATATAATTACAAGGGGAAAAAAAAAAAAAACTAAAAAAGGTGTAAAATTAGCAGGCATAAAATGAAGCACCTATGAAATGCTCTCTTCTAAGTGTCATTTTGAGCAATAAGGCAATTGTCATCAGTACATTGTTTAATTGCTATGAAATTTGGTGTCTCTTTTTTGCTTGTCCCATTTATGCCCCAGTTATCTAGGATCTATATCTGTTAATGGTCGTTTAAGCATATTATCATATAATTGAGGGTAGGTTGCAGTCCAGTTCCAAGCCTTGGTAAGGCTCCCCTGAGCCTCTCTCTCTCTTTTTTTTTTTTTTTGGGTCTTTGGCATCTGTCCATGTGGATGATTATCCTGCCATGGCGGCCCTCTGGTGTTGGGTGCTTTATATTCTCTTTAAACTGTTTGAAAGTTCAGTTGTCTGATTTAGCATTATTTTTAAGTTAGGAGGCTAGCTTCATGAGGATAGATTGGCTCTTCCCTATGGGTCAACTTTCAAATTGGGGCATAGAAAAATTGCAATGAAGTTCCTCCTGTCATAAATATCAAAGCATGGAATTGCAGTTTCTCTGAATTGTTTAAAGTGACTCATCAATGGCTTGGCGATTAGGGTTTTGCGCTCTCCTTGACTTGAGATATCTATATGTTTGACCATTTTTTGTTCCTACCATGAACAGCCATTGGTTCTAATCTTATCTCTCTCTCTCTATTTTTTTTTTATTTTTAGGTGATAGCACTAAATAGTTCCCAAGCAGCTGAAGGTGAGCTCTATATTGACGATGGTAAAAGTTTTGAATTTATGCAAGGGGCCTACATCCACCGCCGTTTCATTTTCTCAAAGGGCAAGCTTGCATCCATGAACTTGGCTTCCACTAGCAATGGCAAATCAAAATTTTCCTCAAAATGTGTCATCGAAAGAATTATACTGCTAGGATACTCTCCTAGGCCAAAGAGTGCACTAATTGAACCAGCAAATCAGAAGGTTGAAATTGAACTAGGGCCGGTTAGGATTCAAGGTGGTGGACGTGGAGCATCTGTTGTAACCATTCGCAAACCTATGGTCCGGATTGCTGATGATTGGACGATGAAGATTTTATAAGAAATGCAGCACAAGGTCATAAAATTTTCCTAGTTAGTAGGATGTAATAGTCAACTGCAAGAGTGGGCTTATATTGATTAATTCAGGGGTCACAAGGATGCATAAACACATGGAACTTGCTTCCAGAGCCATTTGTTGATTGCTCAGCAACTCACATTAGCATTGAGCATAGTTGTTGGATTTGATTAAGGTTGCATGAAATTGAGAAGTAGAGCTAATTTTGCCTGAATTTACCCAACTTTGTTGACGATGATTTTTTTTTTTTTTTTGGCATCCATGGATAAAGGTTGGGGGTTGAACATAGTTTGAAAGTCTTCTAACAGAATCAATCCTCTTTATTTGGAGGATAATTAATCGGGGGTAGGGCGGGTGAGTTATGCCCTAAGTGAAAAAGCTGTTTTTTCTTTTTTCTCCTTTTTTTTTTTATTTTTTTTTATTATTTTTGTGTGGGGTAGTTGATGACATCATAGTTACAAACCGGATTGGTTTGGATTAACGAGATGGGTCAAATTAAAATACAAGTAAAAGAACGGGTTAATACATAATAAATCACCATTGAACCGCACCAGTTTAATTAAGTTGTATAATTTAGCATCAAATTATAAGGTTCAATTTAATTTTTATATTTTTATATATTTAATTGTTGACAATATTTACTGTCGATAGTTACCCTTTTGATTGAATTTGATGTTGAGTGTGTCAGAGACTTTTTGGGGTCTTATCTGCACTTGATTTATAATTGAAACGACTGTGATAGAGACAAAGGGACAATAGTCTTTTAAGAAATTTGGATTCATTGATGCAGTTTCACCAATTTTCACGCAAAAAACTGAGAAAAATATGAAATTTGTAACTGTGGTTTTGTATTACTACATTGTAAAGCAGATTGAATACAAAAATTGTAAATTTTTGGGTTTGTATTACTGCACTGAATAGTACTTTGAATACAAGGATTTTTGAGATATGATTTGCAAGTGAAGTAAAATAAAAGCCATGGAGGTTTGGACAATTTGAATGTAAATAAAAACCGTAAAAACTTGAAAATTGACAGTTATTCTTGACTAATTGATCGTCAGTTGATTGTTGGTTTCTTTTTTGTCTTTTTTTTTTGTGGATTCTTGCTTTTATAGTCCTTGGAAGGTGCTTAATTCTTAGATTTCAGCTCAACTTCTTTATTAATCCACTTTTCTCTTCTTTCACCTCAAGCTGAGATTAGTCCCTGTGTACGTGCTAGTGGCTACTATTTCCATGCTTAGTCTGTTAGTCTCACGTGCAGCACTTCACAGTTTAATTCTCCTTCTAGAAGTCTCTATATTTAATTAAGAATTTGACCAAGTCTCCTAAAGATCTGCTGGGAATTATTCTCCATAGGCTCCATATCCTCAATTTAAAGGCCCAAATTATTTAATCATCATTTGACCCACTAATTCTCGGCCCAATACAATTATAGTGCAAACAAATGTCCTCCGCAGATACTAGACTGAGTCTAAGCCTTGTATCTGTTTAGTATATAAGTCTTAGGCCTTAGGCTTTTTTGATCCATTTGTCCACCATGAAAGCCCAAGTGAAATTCAACCCATATGATTTAGAGTTCTAAAAAGAAGAGATGAGATCTCAATGTGCTTCCTCCATCTCCTAAGCTACACAAGCCTCTAGTTCTTTAACTCCTCTTCCAACTTAAATTCCCGCAAAATCCCCTAGTTCAAATATCACTAATCCCTTCTCTATATTCACTGTTAATCCCTTCACCATAATATGTTGTTACAACCTTCTTTATCCAAATTCTCCTACCCATTCAAATTCCTGAATTAATTCAAATTCCTCATCCCAAACAACTTCATCTTTTCCAAATCTTTTACAATCTCATTTTTTTCCTCAACAAAATCCTTCCCCTAACTTAAATTCTCCACTAAACCCATTTACTCTTCAAACTCCCAATTTTTAAGTTTTTATTACTCCAAAATCCTCCTCTCACCGCTACCCATTCTCAGCAACACTCACCTTCTATTTATTTCCTTTATTTTTTTTATTTTTCTTTTCTTTTCATCACTTTTCTTTCATTTTTTTTTTCTTCGGTCCCTTTTTTTTGGCCAGATTGGCAGCCACGTGCTCCACAACTTCAGCGAGTCTATCATTGCCATCCGTTCACGCAACCAACAACTACCCGCTCGCCGTCTTTAGTCCCTCATTAGGTGAGTTGATCGGCTATTCTCTTCTCTCTTTTTTTTTTTTTTTCTTTTTTGTTTTGTTTTTATTCCTTTGGCTTCTCTCTTCCTTGGCAGCCACTAAGTCCCTAACTTCAACAAGTCTATATCGCCATTCATCTGAACAGCCAGCTGCCACCTTTGCCTCCTTCAGGTGCGTCGGTGGTTCCTAATTCTCCTTTTTTTTTTTTGTTTTATTTCTCTTTTTTTTTCTTTTTCCTAGGTTGTCGATCGCCACCTTTGCCATCACCGTTAGCACCAGCTAGCTCGCCGGAGGCCAAAATGAGACTTGTTGCCCGCTGCTGTCCCGTGCTTCCTTCATCAGGTGTGTGTTCGAATTGTTTGTCCTTTTTTTTTCTTTCCTTTTATATATATATATATTCCTAAATTATAAACTAAGAACATAAAATTTTTTTATGTATAATTATCTCAACTAACAAAAATATTTATACACACAAGTTTATATATATACAAGATTTCTAAAATTCAAAATCATGCATATATGAGTTGTTGTATATATGAATATTTCAAAAATAGTTGGCTTTATTAAAAAATTTTAAAATAGAGAAAAATCAATTTTTTTTTCTTTGAGCAAAACTTATTAAAAGTAAACTCTAACTAAAAGACTGTGAACAGCACCTGGAGTAGCACCTGTTCAAAGGATTTTGGCAGGACTAGCACAAGGGACTTTTACAAGACTTAGCCAATCCATTAGAATGAATCCTTCTTCTTCTCTCTCCTAATCTAAACATGGTAAGTCTTGGTTTGGAGTTTAGAAACAAATGAGCTTTTAAAATGCACCAAGCATTTGGAATACAAAAAGTTTCTTGGAATGCAGAATTTGCATATACATGGGCTGGTTTATTGGAGTCTTGCTGTGGGATTTTAAGCTTTTGTGCAAGTATGGAGAAATAAGGGTGTGGGAATAATTTTCTGGTTTGGATAGAGTCAAATGTGCCTCTTGAATGTTCATTTTTCAGGAGAAACTCTGCCAAAATTTTTGTAAAAATGTAGATGTAACCTAAATACCTTAAGTTAGAATTTAACATACTTGTTCCGGTGTTTGAGAGCTTCTTCCTCCGCTCTAGCGACTACCTCCACTACTCCTCTAGCTACTCCGTTAAAAGGGTAGACTCAAGTAATTCTTTTACCCTTATTTTACAAGTCATGAATGCCCTTGTGCCTTTTTAACCCTCTTCCCTTTTTTTTTTTTTTTTTTTTTTTTTTTGTTTTTCTTTTGTACAGTTTGAGGAGTGCCAAGTTATTGGTCCAATAGATTTTTCCAATCATCTTGCATCTCCATTTCCTCTTGGCACAGAGGAAGAATTGATCCAAGAAACCTTCAGGTCAAATCAAATCTTGGCCAAAGTCATCTAAAAATTGGGTGAAATGGATCCAATGGTTGGCCCCTATTATGAGTAACAATGGAAGAATCAGGGCCTTTATCACTTCATCTAAATGACCATAGTCTTGACACCCATGTGTTTGGATCTCCACTATGTCGCTTTGCAATTTGGTCACCAGCTGTAATTCTTTCATCTTGCTGAGCGGTCCTATGTCTATTACCTTGAGGGATGTTCTTGCTGTCACAGGTCTACCAGTTACAGGGGATGATACGCCCTCTATATTTGATGTGACTCACTTGCATCCACACATCTTCCCATAGGGTTACCCCTCCTACACAACCCTTATAGACCATGTCATCAATCATCCCTTATCTAAAGACTAGGATCATGTTCTTTTCCTATAAGTGCTGTTGAAACGTTTTATCTTCTATCCATTAGCTGGGAGACCCGCCACCTCTTATGGTTCTTTAGCACGACTGGTGGCTAGTGGCAAATATTTAGCTTTGGGTTCTATTCTTTAGGGAAATGTTTTTGGAGCATTATCTCACACAGTGGGGGAGGCTCCTTTCACTTGTATTGGTGGTAGTATGTAGCTAGTGCAGTTGTGGCTATTTTCTTATTTCCCTGGCCTTGCCTATATGGACATATTGAGTTTTAGTTCACATGGGTGGCGGGTGCTAAAGTATACTACCTCCTTTGATTATGAGCAGATTACAGATTATCTTACCCAGCACCCTCTTAGCATACCAGAGTTCCATCTTTTCACTGATTCTGAGCCAGAGTCTTTGCTTCCCACTTATGCTAGATGTTATTCCTCTCCTCTCACAAATACTGCAAAGGCATTATAGTCTTCTTTCTTATGCACTAGGATGCTTCATTCAGGTGTGATTACTCCACACCTTCTGAGTTCTACTGCTTCTTCTGATTTTTATAGGGCTTCTTTTGAGCTTTACATGTCTTCACTATAGAGCCGTCAGTTCAGCTTTGTCTAGGGGATTCCGGCTATTCCTTTTTTCTCCCTTGGAATTAGTCCCTACATTATAGTATCCTATGACCTAGTTCTGGCTGAGGTCAAAAGAAGACACAGAGAGCTAATGTACCTTTCCATTTACAAAGCCAACCATTCTCCTCTTTATGTGTTGAAGACTTTTGTTGAGTGGTGGCTTCCTAGATATGACGAAGCCAATCCTTGTATGTCTGAAGGTATGTTTCTAACTGCTCTTTATTCGATTGATTTTCTTCGTACCAACTTAACATATATCTTCCTTTTTTTTTTTTTTTTTTTTTTTGGTTGGGGACATAGAAGAGGCTGAAAAAAAAAAGAAGACACAAGCACCTATACTACCCCAACCAAGAACCAAGTGTAACCACTTCTCCTTAGTCTCAAGAGGAGTAAGAGGCAGAAGAAGTTATTACCCGTCCACGAAAGAAAAAGAAGGCTAGCTAGTCTCTCACTTCAAAACAGTTTCCCTTAGCCATCAAGTCTCCTCCAGTCCCTATTCCTTCCACTGGCCATATGAGGAGATCTAGGAGGGTTCAAAGCTTTGGGAAGCAGAAAGCCTCTTCGTCAAAGCCCATTATCATCTTGGATTCCCTCAATTCTTCAGGGGATATTGCAGATATCCCTTCAGAGGAGGATCTTTCCATGGCTACCTAGTCAAGTATGCCTTCTCTGAATATTCTAGTGGATGTGATTGCTAGTGGGCATAGACCTTTTAAAGTGCAGACTACTCCTTCTTAGGTTCAAGTTTGAAAACTTTCTCTCTCCTTTCCTTTTTATATATGGATATCCCACCTTTTCTTATTTTCTTGTTGGTGCAGGATGTGAGGCCTCGCCCAAGCACTGGTCTGGTCTGCTAGAAGGAACCAGGATGCTCATTCAGGTTTAGACTCACGATGGAACCCTCAGGTTCGGATTTGATTGATTTTGAAAAATGATTTTTAGGAGTCGCCACCTTAATTTTATTTAGTTCGGAAAATATTAAGGAAAAAACCTAAATTGACTCCAATTCATTAATTTTTAAATTAATTTGCCCAAGGATAAAAATCACTAGCCTTCAAACTAGGTTAAGTTCGGGGACTAGGTTTTTTTGTTTTAAATAATCTAAAATTGGCTCTTAAGTTTAACTTGACTTTGAAAATTGGATTTCATGAATGACATTTATAAGATGAAATTAAAGAAAATGCATGAATATGGCATAACATAAATGCATGGTGAAAATAAAACGTTCGCAAATTAATTAGAAAGGGGAAAAGAGATTGATAGAGATTTGGATTTGAGGTTTGGATTTAGATTCTATATGTTGCCTACGTACCCCATCGAATGAGGATCAAAACCCACGTAGTTCATTCCATGGTTAAGTGGAGGGGTTTAAGAGTTGATCATATTGATTTTGGTTTGATTTGGGTTTGAGAGGAAAAGGCTGATACCTTGACTTTTGGTGGGTGGAGGATTTTACCAGACCGAAGTTTCGTTTTATCGGGATCGGATGATCGGATGGATTGGAAGATTAATTAATTAATTAAAAAGACTAATTAACTAATTAATATGATGAAAAGGATAGAAGAATTAATTAACTAAAAAGATTAATTAATTAATTTGGATGAAAAGTGGATTTGATTTTAAAAAAAAGTGATTAATTAATTAAAAGGATTAATTAATTAATTTGGATGAAAGATGGATTAAGAAAAAAAATGATTAGTTTGATTTTGGAAAAAAGCGATTAATTAATTAATTAAAAAGATTAATTAATTAATTAATTTTAATTTAAAAAAAAGAATTTTAGTTAATTAAAAAGATTAATTAACTTGGTTAGGGTGAGATAATTAATTAATTAAAATGATTAATTAATTAATTGGAGAGTGGTTGAAGGGAGAAGAAGAGAGGAATTAGTAGATAACCATCAATACTAATTCAAGAGATGTTGGAATGAGAAGTGAAGGGGGATATTTATAAGAAAAGTGAGTGAGGGTAGTTTAGGTAATGAAAATGTGAAAAGACCATGAGGGATAGGGCTAGAAATGGCTGAAAATTAGACTGAGCGGGATAAAAGGGTCATTTTCTACACAGGTGGGGCCCACAGAGACAGAATCTTGCAGGTGCGGCGTCACACCAGACCTGTGTAGAGCCGCATCAGACATTTGCGGTGCACCGCACAAGGGGCATGCGGCATCGCACAGCTCTGACATGGCGCTAGCATGGTTTTTAAGGTTTTTTTTTTTTTTTTTTTTTTTTTAGAGGTTGGTTGTTGGTATGGAGTTTAGAAAATTTGGATGTCTGGTGGCAATGTAAATGAAATCTAAAAAATTTTCTTTCGTGGGCATTGCCCTTGAACTCCCACCCGCTAACCAGTTAGCGGGACCACCGTAACAACTCCGCGTAGCGTGTTAAACTCAGCAAGTGTTAAGGTTGTGCTTGGATGATGAGGGTGTAAAATTGAGGGTTCATAGTTGTCCTCTCATCAGAATTAGCTTTGAACAAAAAGTGATTATGATGATTGTGAACGTTAGAAAGAGGTGCCATGTCAGACTCTAGGCTTATATGTCCTTGTCAGGTCCTTTAAGAGGGAGCCCTCTAGGACAAATGAGGTTTAATCAATGGCTATCGGTCCAACCTTGATGTTGGATGCAAGAATGGTCTTGGTGAATTTCAATTAAGGCTATCTATTCGGCCTTAATGTTTGAGATAAAGAAGGTCTAAAGTGAATCTTAACTAAGGCTATCTGTCCGGCCTTAATGTTGGAGATAAAGATGATTTGAAGTAAATCTCAATCAAGACTATCTATCCGGCCTTAATGTTGGAGGTAGAGGAAGTTTGGTGAATTTCAATCAAGGCTATCTGTCCAGCCTTAATATTGGAGATAGAGAAGGTTTGGTGAATTTCAATCAAGACTATCCGTCCGACCTTAATGTTGGGGATAGAGAAGGTTTGGGGCAAATTTCAATCAAGGCTATCTGTCCGGCCTTAATGTTAGAGGATAAAGAAGGTTTAGTGAATTTCAATTAAGGTTATCTGTCTGACCTTAATATTGGATGACAAAGAAGTTTTAGAGTAAATTTCAATCAAGGCTATCTGTCTGGCTTTAATGTTGGAGAAGATTTGAGTAAATATTAATCAAAGCTATCTGTTTGGCCTTAATGTTGGAGGTAAAGAAGAATCAAGATTATTTATCCAGCCTTAATGTTAGAGATAGAAAAGGTTTGGTGAATTTCAATCAAGGCTATCTGTCTGGCCTTAATGTTGGAGATAAAGAAGGTTTAAAGTAAATTTCACTCAAGGCTATCTGTCCGGCCTTAATGCTGAAATATCTGGGGTAAATCTCAATCAAGACTATTTGTCCAGCCTTAATGTTGGAGGTAAAGAAGAATCAAGACTATTTGTCCAGCCTTAATATTGGAGGTAAATATGATATGGATAAATCTCAATCAAGGCTATCTATTCGGCCTTCATGCTAGAGAAGATTTGGGTAAATCTCAATTAAGGCTATCTGTTCAGCCTTAATACCGAAGAAGATTTGGGTAAATCTCAATCAAGTCTATCTGTTTGGCCTTAATGCAAAGAAGATTGGGTAAATCTCAATCAAGGCTATCTGTTTGGTCTTAATGCTAGAGGTAAAGATGATTTGGGTAAATCTCAATCAAGGCTTGATTTGGGTAAATCTCAATCAAGGCTATCTATTTGGCCTTAATGCTAGAGGTAAAGATAATATTGGACAAGATAATTTAGTGAAAGGAGAGCCTCGACCTATGGCAAGTCGGCTCACAAGATTCTGACAAGATTTTGATAGAGGAAGAGCCTTAGCTTATGGCGAGTCGGCTCGCAAGTTTCTGATAAGATTTTAGTTGTGCCAAAAAAACTTAGGCTTTTTGAATGTAAGGGGTTGGGCCTTTTAGAAGGCTCAAAGAAACTTTTTCAAAAGTAAAGGGACTCTGGAAGTCATGCTTCATTGATTAGATCTGGAAAGGTACCATTTAGCTTCAAAGAGGCATTGGTCAGCTTTAAGAGGTATCAGTCAACTTGGAGGAAGTATGGGCCAGCTTAAGGAGATGTCAATGAGGTTATTGGCTCAGTTTATGCATGAAGATGTATGATTATAGATGATTGCATAGATGCTGGTGCACAAATGATGCATGCATGTTTCAAAATTCATAGACCTTTTGCTTGACTTTTATGCATGATTTGTGGTGATGCCTGTAATGAATGGTTGCATGGATGCATGAGGATGGATTCACACATTTGCTTTGTGAATGCAATTTCTCATGTGACTTTTGTGTTCTGTGGAGTCATGCATTTTTGGACTGAAAAACTCGACAAGGTTGAGAAACTTAACTTGGATTGGTATGGTGGTGGCATTATGAGGAGTTCGAGGGGTTGCTTCAGATTTTGAAATATGGTGGCTTGTGATTTCTATTTTGGTGCTGCTGAGGAGGGGCTGTGCTTATTCCAAGGAGATAGGGAATATGACTTGGCTATGACTCAAAGGCAACCCTGGTGGTGCCAGAGTTCAAAGTCCAACATTTTTAAAATTTTTCAGAGTTTTTGACTTACCTCAAGATGTTTTAAGCCAGATGATGGTTAGTAATGGTTAAGTGAATTTGACCATTGTGATTGAGAAGTTTCATGATTTCGGTGATCAGGGGGGTATGAGGGGTGTAGAGGCTCAACATGAGGACCTTGATTTTCTATTTGAGTATCAGTTATGGGTCTATTGATTGGGGTGATACCACAGTGGCAGATGGAATAGAGGCATTTTGTGGTTAGAGCTGTGCTGGCAAAGACACTGATGAGCCTCAATTGCTTTGTTAAGGATTTAGAGAGATGAACTGTTTTGCCAGTTATTCTCTGGTGAGAAAAATTTGTCTATTCTTACCCTTTCTGCCTTGGGTGCTTTGTGGATGTCTGTTTCAGGTTTTGGGTTATCTCGAAAGCGTGGCTGATGGATCATTTTCAGGTGGTGGCCCCTGCTTTTCAGTCTGCACATGCCTTACTGAGACTCAATCAGAGGTCGGATAGGATGGTTGCTTGTAACTTGCTCCCAGAGGATATTTTTAGCACTACCAATAGTAAAGGATTAAATCTTTCATGACTAGAGGCTATGGGTGTCTAGTGGTTTGCCTGTTGGGCTTAGGTTAATTGTTTTCCACTAGGGATGAGTGTCTTGAGGCAGGTGAGGCAGACTCAGGGTATGCCCCTAGTTTTTCTTTCTTAGAGTTTGTGTAGATCACAGCTCCCATTGCTAGAGCTATCAGGTGATGGTTGGCTGAGGAGTTATCATATTGTTTATTTTGGGATTTCACTTAGGATCACAGAGAGGTTGATAAAGGTGGTTTGGCCAATTAAGAAAGAGTACCAAGTTGCCCTGCTGAGGGTGACATAGCTGAGGAAGGATGGGCTGTAAGAGAAGCCATTGGTGGAGCGAGGACTGCAACATAGACAGAGGGGTGACTCAATCTTTGAAGGAGACTCGAGGATCTACTGGAAGTGCGACACCATGGCTTACAGTAGTGACTCAAAGAAGGATATTGTAATAGACTTTGACTTTGATGAGGACACGAGAGATTTACATCTCACGAGGTAGAGGAGGACTGGCTAGGCCATGACTTCAGACATGACCTTTTTTTTCTTTTTCTTTTTTTTTTGAAGTAATTATAGGTTGACAGGACTACACGAAATAGGATAAGCTATAGACGACAATGAAAGGGCTATCCTTTATGTTGGGTTTGTATTTTGTAATATTTGATCATCACTAAATGAGACATCTTTTATTTTTACTCTAATTCTTGCCTAAGTCGCCCTTTCAGGTTTTCAGCTTAGCGAGCATTCTCTTCTTCTTCTTCTTTTTTTTTTAGGCAAAAGAATCAAGTGAATATGTACTAGGCACAAAGAAAATGAGAATGTGATACAAACAAAATATTTTGTATTATGATTTAGACCACACCCGAATCGGGCTGCCTACGTATCCCTTACATCACTTTTCTGTCGGTTATTTCTTTTAGGGAGAATCAGGTCCACATAGTTCTGATTATATACGCATGAGAAATAAAAATGAAATACAGATGTCATCTTCGGATGATGTATCATTTCAGTTGATCCAGGTTGCCAAGATGGGAGAATTCACTTCCATCCATGCCCGTGAAGATAGTGCATCTATCGGATAGGATCTTCTTATTTTGTCTTCATTCTTTGCAGCTTCTTCTTGGCGGGCTTCTTATAGGTTAGGATCTTGTAAATTGTGATGCTTGGAGTATCCTTATCATGTCCTTGTCTTTGTGCATAATAGCTTATAATCTTTTTCACTATTGTCATGCAGATGAAATGTATGAGATTTTTTTTTCTGTGCCATAATTAGTTGATCCTTTTGCCTTTTTCATTTTCTTTATATTTTTTATATTTTTTGTTCTTTCTTTTTTATTTATTTTTTTTAAGATGTCCCATTTAAAGATGAATCAAAAAAAATTAAAGCAAATCAGAAAGTTTAAACTTTTTATTACTGATAAAAGTCCCATCATGAGTACATTAAAGGATAAGCCTAGAAAGTGAAATACAAACTCAGAGGGACAAGACATGATAGACTCAAAAGGAAAAATTTAATAGAAAAAAGACTCTGATGTAGACTCAGAGGACTTGAATAAGGGCATAGTAGCGCTGGCACTCTTCTCAAAATACTGGTTATTGGATGAAACTTGAGATGATCGGGTGAGCTTTGTGGTTTAGAAAAGGATAGGTGGTGGTGCTAGACTTTGGGTTTGGGAGCAATAATGTCTCCGCTATCAATGAGGTTTTGAATTTTGTGCTTCAGAACCTTGCTTGCATCAGTTTTATGCCCTGGCCCTTAATGATAATCACAGTGTTCATTAGCATTGTAACCCTTAGGCAAGGGGTTTGGAGGAGATTGTGGTTCTAAGGGCTTAACCAGATTAGCCTCTAAGGCTTTCTTGTAAACAATTCTAAGGGGCATGCCTAGCTTAGAGAAAGTCCTCCTTGTTTCTAAATTCATTGGCTGGTGACAGGACACAACATTTACCTCTCTGTCTCTTTGGGTGGTGTTGGTGGTGTAGTTGTTCTTATAATACCTCAAACTAGAGGATTCATCATTGATTCATCCTGATTGAATCAAATCCTCAATCTTGGTGGCAGTGGCAATGAGAGCTTTGAAGTTAGGAAGGTACTGTATTTGCAAATGAGCCTGATATTGGGGGAGGAGATTTTTGACAATGATGTCAATTTGCTCTATTTTAGATGGACGGTTCACCATTTGAGCCGCTTTTGTCCTCGACCTTATAACGAACGCAGTGAAGGATTCTCTTGACCCTTATTTGGTGGTTTCTAAATCTCGATGGATGACATCTACCTCAATGTTATAGTGGTATTGCTTGACAAATGCATTACATATGTCATCCCAAGCCTTCTTGTGATTTTTGTCGAGATCTAGTAACCACTTAATAGCGGCTCCAGTCAAGGTTTGTTGGAATAACTGAGCAAGGAGCTCATCGTCCATACCAAAAGGTCTCATGGCACCCACATACATCTTAAGATGAGTTTTGGGACACGTGGTACCATTAAACTTGTCAATGACCGGCATTTTGAATTTTAGTAGAACTTGTGCATTTGGGAAGAGAGCTAAGGAGTCAACATCTATTATGTCCTCGTGCTTTTTGACGTTCTTGAGCATTTTTTCCATGACCTCAACTTTCTCCATCAATTTCTTAGCTTCAGGAAAGCTAAAGAAATCTCCACTTTGAAAATGATTCATAGTGGGAGAGGGAGCGATTGTGCTTAAGTCCATGGTAAGGGAGGTTGGAGTCTCAAGCGCTTTCCCTTTATCGGTGAGATCAATAACGGAAGTAGTGAAAGTGGGGGCATGGCTGGTCCCGGCTTGGGTATATGCAGGCTCAACATGAGTAGGAGGGGGAGTGACAGTGGCATTAGTCATTTCCTTGGCCTCATTGATGATGGACTGGCGTTGGGAGTTGAGGGCATCAATAAAGGTGGCAGACTGGGCATTGAGAGCATTAGTAAAAGTTTCAGCTTAGGTCTGAAGAGCGGTGTTGAGAACAGCTTGAAAAGTTTCCTTTTGTTTCTTAAGGAGGCTAGCGAAGAAAGCGCTTATGGTGTCTTGATTGAAGTTGAAGGTATTGGCCATTGGTACCTTGAAACAGAAAATAGATAGAAAAAATGGGTAAGAAAACAAAATTGTGAAGGAAAACTGGCATGAATGTGAAGGTGTGTTGGGAAAAAGATTCCTTCCACATGGTTGGTCACCGAGTTTATATGTTGACAGGGTGAGTATGTGAGGCATTTTGGGACAACAGACCACCGGTTTGGAGTCTTTGAGGTGTTTGAGGGTTTACCTTATCGAGTTTCTCATGTTATATGTGCATGATCATGGCATGATGCATGATAAAAAAGGTTTCATGAACATGCAAGAGTATCGATTATTACGGTACATGGAACCTAAGGTCAAAAGCTAAGGCGACTATATGCATAAGGGTGAAGGGTGGTTTGATTTAAGGGTCCTCGTCCTACTAGAGCATCGATATACCTAACCACATGTGAGGCAAGGAGCCTTGCGTGGGTCCAACAGTACTGATTGCTCGTTATACCACCGAAATGATCGGGGATTCGTTATGGGATGGAATGCTTTCGCTATCTCCCAACATACTCAAAGAGAGTTGTCGAGCCAATGCTACTCACCATCCAAAACTTTTCCTAAAGCTAAGGTTTAGGCAAGAAGCCTTTGTTATGCAAAGTGATGCATAAAAGTCAAATTATACTTAATGAGCCAAATAGAGATTATTTTGGAAAAATTTTTCCTTAACCAAATAGCTTATTTTCCTTTTTATTGAAAAAAGATGGCAATCAGTCCCCAGTGAAGTCGCTAGTTATAAGGCTTCGCCCGAGCACCGGCCTGGTACGCTAAAGGGAACCAGAATGCTCATTCGGGTTTAGACTCATGATGGAACCCTCAGGTTCGGATTTGGTTGATTTTGAAAAATGATTTTTAGGAGTCGCCACCTTAATTTTATGTAGTTGGGAAAATATTAAGGAAAAAATCCAAATTGACTCTAATTCATTAATTTTTAAATTAATTTGCCTAAGGATAAAAATCACTAGCATTCGAACTAGGTTGAGTTCGGGGACTAGGTTTTTTGATTTAAATAATCTAAAATTGGCTCTTAAGTTTAACTTGACTTTGAAAATTGGATTTCATGAATGACATTTATAAGATGATATTAAAGAAAATGCATGAATATGGTATAACATAAATGCATGGTGAAAATAAAACATTCACAAATTAATTAAAAAGGGGAAAAGAGATTGATAGAGATTTGGATTTGAGGTTTGGATTTAGATTCCAAATGTGCCTACGTACCCCATCGAATGGGGATCAAAACCCACGTAGTTCATTTCACGATTAAGTGGAGGAGTTTAAGAATTGATCAGACTGATTTTGGTTTGATTTGGGTTTGAGAGGAAAAGGCTGATACCTTGACTTTTGGTGGGTGGAGGGTTTTACTGGACCGAAATTCCATTTTATCAGGACCGGATGATTGGATAGATTGGAAGATTAATTAATTAATTAAAAAGATTAATTAACTAATTAATATGATGAAAAGGATAGAAGGATTAATTAACTAAAAAGATTAATTAATTAATTTGGATGAAAAGTGGATTTGATTTTAGAAAAAAGTGATTAATTAATTAAAAGGATTAATTAATTAATTTGGATGAAAGGTGGATTAAGAAAAAAAATGATTAATTTGATTTTGGAAAAAAGCGATTAATTAATTAATTAAAAAGATTAATTAATTAATTAATTTTAATTTAAAAAAAAGTTTTAGTTAATTAGAAAGATTAATTAACTTGGTTAGGGTGAGATAATTAATTAATTAAAATGATTAATTAATTAATTGGAGAGTGGTTGGAGGGAGAAGAAGAGAGAAATTAGTAGATAACCATCAATACTAATTTAAGAGATGTTGGAATGAAAAGTGAAGGGGGATATTTATAGGAAAAGTGAGTGAGGGTAGTTTAGGTAATGAAAATGTGGAAAGATCATAAGGAGTAGGGCTAGAAATGGCTGAAAATTGGACTGAGAGGTGTAAAAGGGTCATTTTCTGCATAGGTAGGGCCCACAAAGATCAGAAGCTCACAAAGCATGGTGCGGTGCTGCACCAGGCCTGTGCAGTGCCGCATCAGACATTTGCGGCATGCCGCACAAGGGGCATGCAGTGCTGCACAGCTCTGACGCGGCACCGCATGCCACGTGGCACTGGCACAATTTTTGAGGGTTTTTTTTTTTTTTTTTTTTTTTTTTTTTAAGAGGTTGGTTGTTGGCATGAAGTTTGGGAAATTTGGATGTCTGGTGGCAATGTAAATGAAGTCTAAAAAATTTTCTTTCGGGGGCACTACCCTCGAACCCCCGCCCTCTAACCGGTTAGCGGGACCATTGTAATAGCTCCGCGTAGCATGTTAAACTTAGCAAGTGTTAAGGTTGTGGTTGGATGATGAGGGTGTAAAATTAAAGGTTCACACAAGACTCCACGATTAGGCAGACTCGCCTCACTCTCATCGGTGCCTTTGATAATCCCGCTACTAGTTTGGACTTTTTATTTCTTACATGTGCTAGTTCTAGTACTTGCACTATAGGACCTCGCCTAGCTCTAGAGTCTATAGTTGTAGCCTATACTATCCTACAGCAGTTCTTCTCCTTAGAGCTTTTTACATTGATGGAGGATCAACGGGATTCCATTCTCTCAGCCATTTTAGTACACCGCATGGCCACATCTTCTGCTAAAAGCATCTCTTATCTTGATGACTTGAAGGCAAGGGTTCTATCTTCATTTTTTGCTTACAGAGAGAAGAGTGCAGCCATATCTTCCTTTCAAGAAAAGTTTATAGTAGTGTTAGAGTAAAAGACCCAGTTTGATGCTTTGGTGGCCGAAAATAGAGATAGAATATGAGAGTATGAAGATATTGGCAAGGACTTGGATGCCACCCATGATAGAATCCAATAGTTGAAGGATGAGATTGTTGCCTTGGAGGCTAGAGCTGTAGATTTATTAGCTCGGGTGATGAGATGCAGAGAGAGCATACCAAGGAATGTCAAGAGATAGAATGCTTAGGGAACTCTTTGACTGCAAAGCAACCACAGGTTTAGACTTGGGTTGAGGAGTGCACCACTTTGGAGGAGATAAGACTTCGGTGTTGCAGTGATTGGAGAGAGTTACAGGCCTTTGACTTTACCTTCCTTTGAGTTTGATCTCTTCTTTTTTGTATTTCTTTCTTATGTTGAGGACTTTGAGAATTTTGTTGGATTTATCTCCTCTTTTTTTCTTTTTTCTTGGACTATGATACACTCATAGTATTTCATGTATCTTCTGTGATGAACTGGGATTTGACTTATTTTATTTGAGTAAAAATTGGCCATAGGCCGACTTGCTTATGTATGTATATTGCTTTTATAGGTAACATAGGCACTCGAATAGCCATGGGATCAGCCTTGTTATTATTTGATAGTGGCCAGAAGCTAACTTATTATGATTTTTAGCCGTGGAATTGGCTTTGTACATGTCCCTATATATGTATATTGCTAAATATAGATGACAGGTACTTGAATGGCTATAGGATCAACCTTTTTGCTAATTTTCTTCATGTGCTTGCCTCATTTCCCACATAGTGGGAAAATACTTCTTGAGATACTTGCCATTAATGAATCTTTTGTGAGGCTCTCCTTGCAGGCTCGATAACTAATATGCATTTCCATCAAGCACCTTGTATATTTTAAAGGGACCTTCCCAATTGGGAGACCATTTCCCAAATTCCCTATCCTTTACACCTACAGGAAAGCTTAGTTTCCAAACCATCTCACCTTCTTAGAAAGTCTTCTTTTTAATTTTTTTATTTTAAGCCCTAGAGACTTTCTTCTTATGTATCACCATGTGATTGAGAGCTTGCATCCTTACTTCTTCTAGGTCTTCCAACTCTATCATCATAGCTTGGTGATAATCATCCGAAAGAAGACCATGTTGTTTCGCCACTCTTAAAGAAGGAACTACTACCTCCACTGGAAGGACAACATCATGACCATAGGTAAGAGAAAATGAACTTACCCCAGTAGAGCTTCTTTTTGACGTTTTGTAGGCCTATAAAGTCTCTGATAATAGTCTGTGCCAGTCTCTAGGATTATCTTTAATCATTTTTTCCAGGATTTTGATTACCACTTTATTTGAAGCCTCAGCTTGCCCATTTGCTTGAGGGTAGTGAGGTGTTGAATTGATTAGCTTGATGCCATAGTCTTTTGCAAAGTCTTTCATTTCTTCTCCTGTGAACATGATACCTTAGTCTGTAGTGATAGATCATGGGATACCAAATCTGTGAATGATGAACTCTTTTATAAACTGTATGACATTCTTCTGTTCCACCTTCTTCATAGGTATAGCCTCCACCAACTTGGTAAAATAGTCTGTTGCCACAATAATGAAGTTGTGCCCCTTTGATGAAGCTGGATAAATTTTGCCAAATAAGTCAATAGCCTAACCCCTAAAAGGCCAAGGCTTGATCATAGGATGTAATTCATCTACAGGCAGTCTTTAGATCCTTCCAACTTTTGACACTATTTGCATCCTTTTGTATAACTTATGCAGTCTTTAAGGATGGTTGGCCAAAAATAGTCATAACTCCTAATTAGCCATCTCATATTGATTCTTGCTTGGTGTGCTCCATAGATTCCTTCATGCACATGCTTCATCACCTCCATAGCCTCTGAAAATCCCAAGCATCTTAACAGCAGTCCATCAAATCCTTTTTGGTACAACTCCTCTTCTAGTAACATATAGTTTAAAGCTTGAACCTTGATCTATAAGGAACCTTTGTGGACAAATTACTTACGTAATTCTTAAAGGATTGCCTCTAATCTTCAGAGATGTTGACATTTGTATTGAATGTGCCAACTGGAATTCCTCTTTCCAATATGGAAGAATGACTCCGTTTCTTGATGAGGACTATCCTGTGGGTAAGTTCTTCTATCATCTTCATACCAGAGGCTATTTGAGCTTGCTCATTAGCCTCCCAATTTGACTCTCTTGGTATATATAGGAATGATGTACTTATGAAGTCCTTTAGTAACTGAACTGATGTTGTATAGTAGGGAGCTAAAGTAAGGCTACTACATTTATATTCTTTAGAGAGCTGTCTCAATACCAATTGTGAGTCTCCATCACCAATATCTCCTTAGCCCCTAGCTTTCTCAAAATCTCCAGCCCAATAATCAAATGCCTCGTACTCTGCTTGGTTAGTAGTGCATTCGAAGTCCAAGTTGAATGAGATGGCAGTCTTAGCTCTCAAAAGAGATAAAATGACTACCCCAGCACCCACAGATATTTTAGTCTTTGATCCATCAAACTTTAGTACCCAAGATTTCTTCTCAACTCCATAGACTGGTATGTCTAACTTATCTTCCCCTTTTATCTTCATATTTGGGTGGTCTGCTAAAAAGTCTGCTAATGCTTGGCTTTTTACTGACTTCCGAGGGAAGTAAATCAAGGAAAATTTAGCTAAGGCTAATGCCCCTTGCTAATATGCCCAGTGATGATGGGTTAGTTTAGCATATATTTAACTAAATCTATCTAAGAGACTACATACACCCTTGATCTGATAAAATAATGCCAAAGTTTGTGCATGCAAAGTACAAGGCTAAGCACATTTTCTGTACAGGTGAATAGTATACCTTTATCTAAGTAGGAATCTATTGAGATAGTAAATTGTTTGTTCCTGACCTATAGAATTATTCTATGCTAAGAGGCAATCAATAGAATCCTCAAAAGCAGAGAGACACAACTTCAAAGGGACTCCAACCTTTGGGGGCATCAAGACCAGGGGATTACTGAGGTACTCCTTGATTTTTTTGAATGCCTCCTGGTGGCAATCTTTATAAAGAATTTTAGCTTGAGTAACTCAGAAAAGATCTTGGACTTCCTAGCTAAGTTAGAGATAAATCTCCTGAGATAATTCACCTAGCCGAGGAACCTCTGTAACTTTTTCTTATTTTTAGGAGGTTGAGATTCCATGATTGCCCTCGCCTTATTTTTATCTACCTCAACTCCTTTTTGATGTACCAGGAAACCTAAGAAATTCCCAGCTCGAACCCCAAAAGCGCACTTAAGGGGATTTAGCTTCAGTTGGTGGTCTCTCATCTGTTGGAAGCCCTTCCTCAAATGCTCCATATGGTCTTTAGCTCTTTTGGGCTTCACAACTATATCATCCAGATAAACCTCTATAGACTTTCCAAGCATGTCATGGAAGATTGCATTCATGGCTCATTAGTAAGTAGCATCTGTATTTTTAAGTCCAAAGGGCATGACCAGCCATTTAAAGGTTCCAATAGAGCCAAGACATCAAAAAGCCATCTTGGGAATATCCTCTTGAGCTATGAATATCTGATTGTAGCCTAAGAATCCATCTATGAAGGATAGTAACTCGTGTTTGGCCACAACATCAATAAGCATGTCGTAGATGTCCTTAAGGGTGGCTGCATTCAAATCTCTAAAATCTACACAGACTCTGAGCTTCCCATTTTTCTTAACCACGGGAACAACATTGGAAAGCCACTCAGCATATTTGGTAGGCCTTACAAACCCAACTTTGAGTAGTTTCTCAATTTCTTCCCTCACTCTAAGCTCAACATCCTTTGGCATCCACCTAGGTGGTTGATAGTAAGGATTATAATATGGCTTAATAGGCAATCGATGCTCCACTATCTTTTTGCTTAATCCAGGCATTTCATCATACTCCCAAGAAAAATAGTTTCTGAACTCTTGTAACAACTCAATGATCTTCTTTTTTAATGTAGGCTAGAGTAAGCCACTAATATAGGTGGCTCTAGGCTTCTCAGGAGTCCCAAGGTTGACTTCCTCCAAAGGGTCTTGGACTTCAGTCATAGCATCACCTAGCTTAGGTGGAGCATTTTTCAACTCATGTAACTAGATCTCCTCCACATCTTCCTCGGGTTGTTTTACTTCAAAGATCACTTTAGCACTAGCATTCTCTTGAATTTCTTCCATTCGTAGCCAATCCAAAGCTTGCTGTATCTGTGCTTTCAACAATGCGATTGCAACTAGCACCTTCTCTTCTTGGGTGAACACAATCATCAACCTCCTCTATGATAGGCTGAGTGATCGGCCTCCTATAATAAGCTATGATCATTGACTTTTGGAGGAGATTCCTTGCTTGTTGTCGACAGTCCTTTTTGCTTATCATGGTAAGAGCTTTTGGTCCACCGTATTTACTTTTGCCTTTAAATTGAATAGGAACAAAGCTGCCATCATAGAACCTTACATCTACTACATCTATGTAGGCCTTGAAAGGCTTTCCATCAACCCACACTTATTTCCACCTCATCCCCTTTCTAGAATAAGAGGAATTGGTGAAGTGAACATGGCACACACCAATTAGCATGAATCCAATCTCTTCCTAACAAAGCATGGTAGTTAGCAATGGAGTTTACCACAAAGAAAGCTATGAGAAAAGTCTTGCTCCCAACTTGAATTTCCACAGGTAAGACTCCTAGAGTCTTTATGACCTCCCCATTGAATGCTAAGATAAACACATCTGTAGCTATGATCTTCTTCATTTTTGCCTAATTCTAAAGCCATCCTCAATGAAATGATATTAATAGTAGATCCATTATCTACTAGGACCCTAGAAGTTGGCCTCCCATTGAGGTGAGCTTTGATGTATAAAGGCTTAATGTGTTTTTTCATCCTTTCTGCAGGCTTATCAAAGACGGCCCTCTTTGGAATCCTAGGTTCCGTGGCTTGGATGGCAACTCCACTATAAACAGTGTGCTTCTTAAAGGTTACCCCTAGAGTCTCTGGTTCTTCTTAGGGTTCTACAGACTCTTCATCTCCAAACCTTTGACATGAGGCTTGCAAAATGATGGTTGCCATGGAACATCTCAAAGGTAGAGTAATTTGGCCCACTTTGATTTCTTGCATTTTCACCTTTTCTGTACTACTGTCCATAGACTCCATGCCTACACGTTCATTTTCCCCAGTCTGACATTATTTTTGTCCTTCTTTGGTGCTAGATTCCCTTATCTTTGTTGCTGCTCTCTTCCTTTGGAGCCTCCTTTTTTGGGTTCTAGTGAGAGGCTGTGGAAATTTTCTATGGCGAACAAGGTTCCAGTGATTTTCCTTGACTTCCGTAGGTGGTAGCACAAATTTGGACTATCTTCTTTGAGTGGTAGCTGGTGGGTGAAAAGTCTAAGATAGACTCTTCCTCTTCGTGTTGGCATTTGGCAAAGTTTCTGACAGACCCTTAGGAGGATACTGGCGCAGACTTTGATGCAGTCTCTAAGGTAGTCTCTTAGTGATCCTGGGCTGCCTTTTCTGAACACCAACTTGATGATGGAAAGTCTCAGACTGACTTTCCTTTTTTGTGCTAAAGTCTGGTCCAGTCTCTAGTAATCCTCTGAGAAGACTCTTCCGTAGATCTGGTGGTAGACCCTTAAGCAAATCTTTTGCAATATTTGGCCAATGCCTTTGAGTTCTGAATTGCAAATAATGAGTACTAGGTTGATACTCATCCTTCCTATTATATCCTAACTGAATATATGATAGCCCCTTGGGTAGACTCCGTCGAAGACCCTTGGTGAAATGAGGCTAACTTCTTTGGGGATCATCTTCGGGTTGAAAAGTCTGAGGTAGACACTCCTTTTTAAAGTTTGGCCCACTCTCTGGTAGACTCTTAGGCCCACTATGATGCAGACCCCTAGGGACCCAAACGTGTTTTATCTTATCCTCAGCTTTTTGCTATCTTTTCTTTTTCTCATTGATTAAGGCATGAAGATCCACAGTAATAGCATTCATAGAGGCCATGGGAGGGAAAGGATCTTCATCAATCAGTATAGTCTCTTTCTTTTTCTCAAGGAACTTGAGTATCCCCTTATTGATCCTATCCTGAATTACATTCTTAAAAGACCAGCATGCATTAGTTGTATGGTTCCAGGAATCATGATACTTATAGTACTCTTTTCCTTTGATTTCTTCTTTTGTAGGAATGCGATAGCCCATAAGAAGAGTGATGAAATCCTCTTTGAGCAGGAAGTCAAGATTTCATCCATTTTGCTCACATCAAAAGTGTGCTGCATTGTGGAATTCTGATTCTTCTTCCAAGCATCCCTAATCTTCGACTGTGATTTCATCAAAAGTGGGCAGAGTTGAGATCCAGAATTGGCTAGGCTGGCAATAGTAGCCTCTTAGGTACCTATCTCTTGAAAGTAAGTTCCCATAGTCTTATTTCTCATCCTATTGTATTCTCTTAGCAACTCTTCATATTTGGCTACTTTTGCAGCCAGCTCGTAGAAGTCCTTGAATTCCATCCCCTAGAATATCTTTCTAAGTTTGATGTCAAGCCCCCTTTGCGCCATCTTCATAAATTTAGTTTTTGGCAGGAAGACTTTACACCTACTTCTCATCTTCTTGAAGTGGGCTATGAAGAGATCAGCAAACTCTCCACTCCTTAGAGTCATTCTTGATAGTTTAGTGACACAAACCTTAGGCTCAGCTTTAAAAAACTGGGTATGAAACTTTTTCTCCATTTCTTACCAGGAATATATTAAGTCCCTTAGTGATGTTGAATACCAAGTAAATGCTTGACCCGTCAAGGAATTTGAGAATAACCTTAGTTTATAAAAACCAAAGTTTTCATAATTTGCTAACTCTCCACATTGAATTGTAAATCTTGCAACATATTCTAATGTGGATTGTCCATCTTCCCCAAAAAACAAAGTGAAGTTTGGGATTTGGTATCTCCTTAGATATGGATTTTTTATGCTAATGGCTTAGGGATACAGCTTGTGGAATTTCGGCATACTAATTTGACGAAGGCCTGGACCATATAACTTCTGTATAGCATCTCTAACAGCCTCCAAATTCACTTGATGTGCAAGAGAAGCAAAAGGAGCTAGAGGATATTGAGCAGCCACCATACTAAGCATGTGAATTCCTACACCTACCTTGTGATTGCCCCCCGAGATTGAGGCTTGTACATATGTTGTTTCATCCCAGTATATACTGCGGGATTGGTTCTTAGTGTGGTATGCCCTTGGAATTATTGTGGTAATTATTGTAAAGGCAATAGTGGTGGTGTTGTGTGAGTGGGCCTGTAATTCAAAGGGTGGCCAGTATTGATGGTAGCTTTTGACAAGCCTTGAGTCTCCTTGATTGGTTGTGGCGCTGGTTGGCGTTCCATTGGAGGCACACCATCAAAGTCCACTAAATCTAGGGATTCTTCATAAGCTTGTCAGGTAGACTGGTTGAGACTAAAAGCAGGCCCACCAAAATTTGGAGGTTGTCCAGCAGCCATTTGCTCTAAAAAAGTCTTGATATCAGCCATGATCTTTTCCATGAGAGACATGTCCTTATCCATAGAATCTAGGTGGCCATCAATGCCTTGAGAAGCAAAAGGCATTGGATTAGTTGTTTTCTCTGGGATATCACTAGCCCGTGGGGGACTATGACTCTTCTCAATTTGCTTAATCATTTGAGGTACATATCCAAGCGCTGTTGTTGCAGCCATTTCCTCTGCATCCTAAGATATAGTCAGTTCAGCATTGTCTTTATCCTTACTATTCTTTCTTAGTGCCATTGCGTGATAGGTCTCACTGGGCATGCCAAAATTAATTGTTGACAAAATATTTATTGTTGATAGTTGCCTTTTTGGTTAAATTTGATGTTGAGCATGCCAAAGACTCTTGGGGTTCTCACTCATACCTGACTTCTAATCAAAACGACTGTGCAATAGACAAAGGGACGATAGTCTATTAAGGAACTTGGATTCATTGATGCAGCTTCACCAATTCTCACGCAAAAGAGTAAGAGAACAATATGAAATTTGTAACTGTAGTTTTGTAATATTGCATTGTAAAGCACATTGAATACAAAATTTGTAAATTTTTGGGTTTGTATTATTGCACTAAATATTACATTGAATACAAGGATTTTTGAGATATGATTTGCAAGTAATATAAAATAAAAGTCACGGAGGCTTGGACAATTTGAAAGTAAATAAAAGCTATAGAAGCTTGAAAATTAATAGTTGCTCTTGACTGGTTGATCGTCTATTGATTGTTGGTTCCTTTTTTGTCTTTTTTTCTTTTTTTTTTTTTGTGGATTCTTTCTTTTATTCCTTAGAAGGTGCTTAATTCCTAGATTTTAGCTCCACTTCTCCATTAATCCACATTCCTCTTCTTTTGCCTCAAGCTGAGGTTAGTCCTTGTGTATGTGCTAGTGGGTGCTATTTCCATGCTCAGTCTATTAGTCTCATGTGTAGCACTTCATAGTTTAATTCTCCTTCTAAAAGTCTCTAGATTTAATTGAGAATTTAACCAATTCTCCTAAAGATATGCTGGGAATTATTCTCCATGGGCTCCAAATCCTCAATTTAAAGGCCCAAATTAGTTAATCAACATCTGGCCCACTAATTATCAGCCCAGTACAATTATGGTGCCAACATTAATATTTATTAAGTGATTTTTAAATTTATAAATCATTAATATAGTAAAAATATATAATTTCATTATTAAAAAATTTGCATTTTGTTGGCAGCATTTGCAGTGGGTTGTGCATGTGTTAGGCCAAATAATGATTAATTAATTTAGGCTCATAAACTGTGAATTTAAAGCCCATGGCAAAAAATACTGAGTAGACTTTTAGAAGAACAAGTCAAATTCTAAACAAAACCTGGGGACTTCTAGAAAAATGTGAAGTGCTGAAACGTGGGATTAATAGTCTGAGAGTGAAAATCACCACCAACGCAAAACATGGGGCTAAAATGCACCTTGAGGCAAAAGAAAAGGGATAGTGGCTTTGTAAAGGAAATGGAGCTAAAATTTAGGAGCCCATTACCTACCAAGCATTATAAAAAAAAAAAAAAAGGACTTGAACAAACAAACAATTAAATAAAAAACAACAGTCAATTTTCAAGCTTCTACAACTTTTACTTTATATTTTCAAATTGTCAAAGCTTTCATGTCTTTCTTTAATTTTTACAGTACTTGTATTTACAACTCAAAAACCTTGTATTTAGTGTATTCTACAGTGCAATAATGCAAACCCAACAAGTTACAAATTCTGTATTCAATATACTTTACAGTGCAGTAATACAAACCAAAAAGTTACAAAATTCATATTTTCTCTTAGTTTTTGCAAGAGACTTGGTGAAGTTGTATCAATGAATCCAAGTTCCTTAAGAGGTTATTATCCTTTTGTCTCTTACATAATCATTTTGATAAGAAGTTAGGTACTGGTGAGACTTCCAACAGTCTCTGGCATGCTCAGCATCAATTTTAATCAAAAGGGCAACTGACAATAATTATTTTGTCAACAATATTTTTTGGCATGCCCAGTGGGACCTATCACTCAATGGCGCCAAGAAAAAGTGGTAAGGATAAAGAAAATGTTGAACTAACTATATCTCAGGATGCAGAGGAAGTGGCTACAATAGTAGTGCTTGGATACATACCTCAAATAATTAAGCAAATTAAGAAGAGTTACAGTCCCTTATGGGCTAGTGATATCCTATAGAAACAACTGATCCAGCACTTCATGCTTCTCAAGGCATTAATGGATGCCCAGATTCCATGGACAAGAACATGTCTCTCATAGGAAAAAACATGGCTGATATCAAGACTCTTTTGGAGCAAATGGCGGTTGGGAAAACTCCAACCTTTGGTGAGGCTGCTTTTAGTCTCAACCAATTTACCTGACAAGTTTCTAAAGAATCCTTAGATTGGTGGAGTCTAATAGTGTACCTCTAATGGAACACCAATATGCGCCATAACTAATTAAGGAGACTCAAAATTTGTCAAAAACTATCATCAATACCGGCTGCCCTTTCAATAGCAGGCCAACTCAAACAACACCACAACCATTGCCTTTACAATAAGTATCACAATAATTCTAAGGGTATACCACTTCAAGGATAAAAACTGTAGTATACATTGGGGATGAAACAACATATGCACAAGCCTCAGGCTCGGGGGGCAACCAAAGGGTAGGTGCAAGAATTCACATGCCTGGTGTAGTGGCTACTCAATATCCTCCAACTCCTTTTGCTCCTCCGACACCTTAGGTGAATTTAGAAATTGTTAGAGATGCTGTACAAGAGTTACATGGTCCAGGCCTTCATTAAATTGGTAGGCCAAAATTTCACAAGCCATATCCCTAAGCCATTGACAGAGAAAACCTATATCCAAGGGGATACTGGATCCCAAACGTCACTTTGTTCTCTAGGGAAGATGGACAATCCACATTAAAACATGTTGCAAAATTCACAATTCAATGTGGAGAGTTATCAAATTATGAAAACTTTGGTTTTTATAAACTAAGGTTATTCCCAAATTTCTTAATGGGCCAAGCTTTTACTTGGTTCTCAACATTATCAAGAGAATCAATATATTCCTGGCAAGAAATTGAGAGGAAGTTTTATACCCAATTTTTCAGAGCTGAGCCTGAGGTCTATGTTGCTAAACTATTAAAAATGACTCAAAAAAGTGGAGAGTCTACTGATCTTTTCATAACCTGCTTCAAGAAAATGAGAAGTAGGTGTAAAGTCTTCTTGCTAGAAACTGAATTTGTAAAGATGGCACAAAGGGGACTTAGACATCGAACTCAGGAAAAAATTCCAAGGGATATAATTCAGAGACTTCTATGAGCTCACTGCAAAGTAGCAAAGCATGAAAAGTTGCTAAGGGAAGACAATAGGATGAGAAAAAAATGCTATAGGAACTTACTTTTGAGAGATAGGTACCTAAGAGACTGTTGTTGTTGACTTATCCAATTCTAGATCCTAAGTTTGCCCATTTTCTATGAGATCACAGCCAAAGACTAGGGATGCTTAGAAGAAGAATCAAAATTCCACAATGCGTACACCTTTGATGTGAGCGAAACGGAGGAAATCTTTGATTTCTTATTCAAAGAGGATTTCATCACTCTTAATAAGGGCCATCACATTCCTACAAAAGAAAAGATCAAGGGAAAAGAGTACTGTAAGTATCATGATTCCTGGAGCCATACAATTAATGCATGCTTGTCTTTTAAAAATGTAATTCAAGATAGGATCAACAAGGGGATACTCAAGTTCCTTGAGAGGAAGAAATAGACTATGTTGATTGATGGCCTTTGTGAATGCTATTGGAGTGGGTCTTCATGCCTTAATTAATGAGAAATAGAAAAGATAGCAAAAAGCTCCAACAAATAAAACAAAGCACGTATGGGTCCCTAGGGGCCTGCATCAAAGTCGACCTAAGGGTCTAAACAAGAATCTATAAGAGAATGGGCTAGACTTTAACATAAAAAAGGGGAGTCTACCTTAGACTTTCTAATCCTAAGATGATCCCTAAAGAAGATACCTTAAGATCAATAAGAGTCTTTGGTAGAGTCTACCCAAAAGGCTGCCACATATTCAGTCAGGTTATAATATGAGGGATGAGTATCAATCTGGTACTCATTACTTGCAATTCAATACTTAAAGGCATTGGCTGAATATTGCAAAGGATTTTCTTAAGGGACTACCCCCAAATCTATGTAAGGGTCTTCTCAAAGGATTACTAGAGATTGGACTAGACTCCAGCATAAAAAAAGAAAGGTCATTCTGAGACTTAATATCATCAAGTTGGTATTAAGAGAAGGCAGCCCAGGATTGCTAAGAGAACTCCCAAGGGACTAAATCAAAGTCTGCATTGGCATCTTTTAAAGGGTTTGCCAGAGACTTTGCCAAATTTATTGGCATTCTTTAAAGGGTCTGGCAGAGACTTTGCCAAATTCTATCATGAAGAGGAAAAGTCCATCTTAAACTCTTCACCTACCAATTGCCACTCAAAAAAGACATCCCAAGTTCATGCTACCACCTATGGAAGTCAAGAGAAATCACTGGCACCTTGTTCGCTATAGACAATTTCCACAACCTCTCACCAAAACCCAAAAAGGAGGCTCCAAAGGAAAAGGGTAGTAGTAAAAATGGGAGAATTTAGCACCAAAGGAGGAAAAGAGGAGCAGACTAAGGAAAATGGACATATAAGCATAGAGTCTATAGGTAGCATAACAGAGGACATGAAAATGCAGAAAATTAAAGTGGGCCAAATTACTGTATCTTTGAAATGTTCCATGGCAACCATCATTTTGCCAGCCTCATTTCAAAAGTTTGGAGATGAAGAGTCTGAAGAAGAACCTTAAGAAGAACCAGAGACTTGGGTGGCAACCTATGAGAAACATACTGTGTGTAGCAGAGTTACCATCCAAATCATATAACCTTGGGTTCCAAAAAGGGTCATCTTTGAGAAGCCTACAGAAAGGATGATAAGACACATCAAACCATTATACATCAAAGCTCACCTCAATAGAAGGCCAACCTCTAAGGTCTTAGTAGATAATGGATCTGCTGTTAACATCATTCCATTAAGGATGGTTTTAGAATTGAGCAAAAATGAAGATGATCTTATAGTTACAGATGTGTTTATTTCTGCATTAATAGGGAAGTCATAAAGACTCTAGGAGTCTTACCTATGGAAATCCAAGTTAGGAGCAAAACTTCCCTCATAGCTTTCTTTGTGTTAAACTCCACCACCAACTACCATGCTCTGCTAGGAAGAGATTGGATTCACGCCAATTGTTATGTGCCATCCTTACTTCACCAATTCCTCTTATTTTGGAAAGGGGATAAGGTGGAAATAGTGTGGGCTAATGGAAAACCCTTCAAGGCCTACACAAATGCAATATATGCAAGATTTTATGATGGAAGCTTTGGTCCAATTCAATTTAAAGGCAAGAGTAAATATGGTGGACCAAAAGCACTTACCATGACAAGTAGAGAGGATTGCCAACAACAAGTAAGGAATCTCCTCCAAAAGTCTGCAATCATGCCTTATCATAAAAGGCCAATCACTCATCCTATCATAGAGGAGGTTGATGATTGAGTTCACTCAAGAAGAGAAAGCAGTAGCTTTAGCCGCATTGTTGAAAGCACAAGTGTAGCAAGCTTTAGACAGGCTACTAACAGAAGAAATTCAAGAGACTACTAGTGCTAAAATAATCTTTGAGGGGGAATAGCCTGAGAAAGAAGTAGAGATGGTGTAATTACATGAGTTGAAGAATGCTCTACCTAAGTTAGATGATGTTATAATCTAAGACCCTTTAAAGGAGGTCAACTTGGGGACTCCTGAAAAGCCCAGAGTCACCTACATTGGTGGGATACTCCAACCTACATTAAAAAAGATATTGCAAGAGTTCAGAGACTATTTTGGTTAGGAGTATGACAGAATGCTTGGGTTAAGTCGGAAGCTAGTGGAGCACCGGCTGCTTATTAAGCCAGATTATCATCCTTACCATCAACCCTCTAGGCGAATGTTAAAGGATGTTGAGCTTAGAGTGAAGGAAGAAATTAAAAAACTACTCCAAGTTGGGTTTATAAGACCTATTAGATATGCTGAGTGGCTTTCCAATGTTGTTACCGTGGTTAAGAAAAATGGGAAGCTCAGAGTTTGCATATACTTCAGAGACTTGAATGCAACCACCTTAAAAGACATCTACATCATGCCAATTGCTGATATGTTTATTGATGTTGTGGCCAAACATGAGTTACTATCCTTCATGGATGGGTTTTCATGCTACAATAAGATATTCATAGCTCAAGAAGACATACCTAAGATGGCTTTTCGATGTCTTAGCTCCATTGGAACCTTTGAGTGGTTAGTAATACCTTTTGGGCTAAAAAATGCAGGTGCCACTTACCAACGAATCATGAATGCAATTTTCCATGACATGCCTGGAAAGTCTATAGAGGTTTATGTAGATGATATAGTTGTGAAGTCCAAAAAAGCCGAAGATCATGTGGAGTATTTAAGGAAGGGCTTTCAATAAATGAGGGACCAGTAATTAAAGCTAAATCACCTTAAGTGCACTTTTGGGGCCTGAGCTAGAAACTTCCTAGGTTTCTTAGTACATCAAGGAGGGGTTGAAGTAGATAAAAATAAGGCAAAGGCAATTATGGAGTCTCAGCCTCCTAAAAATAAGAAGTTGCAGAGGTTCTTGGGCCAAGTAAATTACCTTAGGAGATTTATCTCTAATTTAGCTGGGAAGTCCAAGATCGTTTTTGAGCTACTTAAGCTAAAATCCCAAGAAGAGTTTCTTTGGGAAGATCGCGACCAGAAGGCATTTAAAAAAAATAAGGTGTATCTCAGTAATCCCCCGGTCCTGATACCCCCAAGGGCAGGAGTCCCTTTGAAATCATATCTTTAAGCTTCTTAAGACTCCATTGGCTGCCTCCTAGCACAAAATAATTCTGTAGGTCAGAAATAGGCTATTTATTATCTTAGTAGTTTTCTTACACCGATAGAGCTATGATACTCACCTGTGGAGAAAATGTGCTTAGCCTTATACTTTACATGTACCAAGCTTCATCATTATCTGATCAGATTAAGGGTTATGTAGTTGATGTGAGCAAATTATTATACCCTAGCCCTTATGACTAAATATAGGATGAGCAAGGGGTCGAACACTAGGAAAATTGATGAATTTATTATTAACTAAACAAATAATAAGATGAATAGGCAAAAAATATTGGAGTTTGAGTAACTAATTAACTACTAATTTAATTACAAATCACTAAAATCTAAATAATTCAAAGTTATTAAATAATTTCTAGAAAGAGAACATGTTAGAATTACAATTTAAATCTAAATCAATGAACTTTTAACATATATATAAAATAAGATTATGAATGAGTTGATTGGAGAATTAACCTGAAATCTTTAAAAGCTTATCTCTAAGTCAATTAAAGGTATTTTTAAATAGACTTACACACATTCTCATGTCAATGTAAATGTAAACAAAAACTATGAAGTTCAATGTTAATTCTTTTTATCCCTTTAGAAGTAGATTATAATTAATCCTTTAACTTAAGTGACATCAATTACCTTTCCATTAAGAATTCCAATTCTCATTGCAAATTCTTAACTAACATATTACATAGGGTGATCAAGCATATATAACAACTATTTAGAAATTAATTGAAGCCAAATCAATCATTCATTAACAAAATATCAAAATGAAATTCATAGACTAAATTTGCATTGCAATTCTAACCACAAGTACTTTAGCTTTGATGCATTGTTAGATATCTTATAAAAAGAAAATTAAACATTCAATCATCAAAGAAATAAAATAGATTAAGTAAGGAAAAGTTATAGAAATCTTTTACTATCACTTTTCAAGATTAGAAGCCTTGATACAAGAATAGTTTTCCAAATTGCTGTACTTGAAAGTGCTCAAACTTGTAAGATCTCTCTTTTTCTTCTTAATAAAATACTCTACTTTGTATTATGATTTTTTAGATATCTCTTATAGAATAAACTTCAACTATTTAAAGACCTTGAGCAGTTAAAAGTCAAAACATTTCATAAAGAAGTACAACACTTTGTGAAAAGTCACCAAATAATTGCTTCAGAAAATTCAAGGTCATTTTGGTCAATTTAGATGGCAAAATTAGACTTCTAGGTCTTCATGAAAGTTGTAGGTATTTTTATTAGCTTTCCATAGCCTCTTGAATTATTTCAATTCGAGTTGTACAGAGGAAGTTATCATCAAAACATTACAGACTATTCATGAAGAATCCTGTCTTTTGGTGTGTGCCGACTCGGCACCAACTCACCCTCCATTCAATCAACTTGGCACAGCAAGCATTGGTGTCGAGTCAGCACACTTGGTGACGACTTGGCACCAGTGAATTCCAATCTTTGCTTTCTTTTTATATTTGACTTTTCTAGGAACCTCCAATACCTCCTATAACCTACTAAAACTTATAAAATACTCTCAAAACCATCAGGTTAAGGAGAAATCTTGAGAAAATATTAGTAAAATAAATATTAAGGGAATAAAACACAAAATGCATTATAATATACTAAATATATACCTAAAAAGCAACTAAAATGCACCTGAAATAACACTAAATCCATACCATTTTACATCACATCAGTAGTCTTACAAATAGATTTAGTTAATTACATACTAAACCAACCCGTCATCACTAAGCGTATTAGCAAATGGTCATTTGCCTTAGTTGAATTCTCCTTAGTTTATTTCCCCCAAAAGTCAGTGAAAGGCCAAGCAGTAGCAGACTTCTTAGTAGACCACCCGAATATGAAGATAAAAGGGGAAGACCAGTCTATGGAGATGAGAATAAATCTTGGGTGTTGAAGTTTGATGGCTTAAAGACAAAAGAGTCTATTAGGGCTAGGGTCATCATTATATCCCCTTTCAGTGCGAAGACTGCCATCTTATCCAACTTGGACTTCAAATGCACTAATAGCCAAGCAAAGTATGAGGCATTGATTATTGGGTTAGAGATTTTGAGAGAACTAGGGGCTAAGGACACATTGGTGATGGAAGACTCATAGTTGGTATTGAGATAGCTTTCAAGAGAATATAAATGCAGCAGCCTTGCCCTAGCACCCTATTACATAGCAATAGTTTAGTTACTAGAGGACCTCGTAAATACATCATTCTTACATGTACCAAGAGAGTCAAA
>CANTUT010000470.1:50000-125000 GCA_947687605.1 Reutealis trisperma
ACCACAACTATATAAGCCATAGACCACCACTAATGCAAGTAAAGGGAGCCTCCCTAAAGGTGTGAGACAATGCTTTAAAAACATTACCTAAAAGAATAGAGTCCAAGGCTGTTTACTTGGCACTAACTACCAGTCTCGCTAAAGAACCATAAGAGGTGGCAAGTCTCCCAGCAGAAGGGTAGAAAATAAATTGATTCAGCAGCACCCATATGAAAAGAACATGATCCTGATCTTTGGAAGCCAAGGGATGATCAATGACATGATCTATAAGAGTTGTGTAAGAGGTGTAGCCCTGTGGGAAAATGTACGGCTGTAAGTGAGTCACATCAAATATGGAGAGTACATCATCCCCTATAACTGGTAGACCAGTGAGAGCAAGAACATCCCTCAGAGTAATAAACATAGGACTGCTCGACAGGATGAAAGAATTGCAGTTGGGTGACCAAAACTAAAGAGTGGTGCAATGGAGATCCAACCACATAGGTGTGGAGACTATCATTATTTGGATGAAGTGGTAGATGTCCTAATTTTTCCACTGTTGCTCATAATAGGGAGCCAATCATTAAATTCATTTCACCCAATTTTCAGATGACTTTGGCCAGGACTTGACTTGACTAGAAGGTTTCCTATAGTTTCCCAAAATCAACTCTTCCTTTTTGCCAAGAGGAAATGGAGATGTAGGAGGATTGGCAAAATCTACTGGACTAATTACTTGGCACTCCTCGGGCTGCACAAAAAAAAAAGGGTAAGGAAATAAGAAAATATTTGAGGTCCGTAAAATAAGGACAAAGGAGTTACCTGAGTTTGCCATTCTAATGGAGTAGCCAAAGGGGTGGTGGAAGCAATTGCTAGAGCAGAAGAAAAAGCTGTCAAATGCCAAAGGGATAAGTATGTTAAATTCTAATTTAAAGTATTTAAGTTGTATTAACATTTTTGCAAAAATTTTGGCAGAGTCTCCCTTGAAAAAGGAACATTCAAGAGGCGTACTTGCCTTTATCCAAACCAGAAAATTATCCTCACACCCTTATTTCTCCATACTTATACAAAAAACTCAATTCCCACAACAAGACTCTAACAAGTCAGCCCATATATAGACAAATTAAGGTTGTGCATCCCAGGAAACTTTACAGTTCAAATACTTGGTTCACTCTAAAAAACTTATCTATTTTTAAACTCCAAACCAAGACTTACCATATTTAGATTGAGAGAAAGAAGAGGAAGGTTCCATTCTGGCAAATTAGCTAAGTCTTGCTAAAGTTCCTTGTGCTAGCCCTACCAAAATCCCTTGAGCAGGCACTGATCCAGGTGTTAATATTGTTCACAGTCTTTCAATATAGTCTACTTTTTTAAAAAGTTTTACTAAAAGAAAAAATATGATTTTTCTATATTTTAAAATCTTAAATAATATATATACATGGTTTTAAATTTTAAAAATCCTGTATGTATAAACATATGTATATAAATATTTTTGTTAGTTGGGATGTTTATACACAAAATTTTCTTTTCTAGCGTATTATGTTCTTGATTTATAATTTAAAATTTTTAAGATATATATATATATATATATATATATATATATATATATATATATATATATATATATATATATATATATATATATATATATATATTCTTAAATTTCTTGTGTAATTTTCCTAAATAATAATATATAAAAAAAAAAGCAAGAGCAAATGAAGCACACACCTAAACACGGGGACTAGAGGCAATAATAGGAAGCAAGACTCGATCTAGTCGCAGGCAAAGAGGCTGGTGCTGGTGTAGGCACAAGAGGCAATGTGGGTCGGTGAATTGAAGAAAAAAAGGGAGAAAAAGCAGCAGATCGGCACACTTGATGGAGGAGAAGACGCCGGTGAGTGACAAGCAGTTGGTGAAGTGGATGAACAACAGCAATAGACCCACTGGAGATGGTGATTCCATGGCTTTTGTTGGGCCAAGGGAGAGAAATTGAATCCAAAAGCAAAAAGAGATGAGAGAAAAATAAAGAAAAAAAGAAAGGAAGTAAATAAAAGATGGGTATACCTAGGAGTGAGTAGCAGTAAAAGGTGGAGGATCTTAGGATGGTGAGAATTTGAAAATTGGGGTTTGAAGAGTAAATGGGTTTGGTGAAGAATTTAAGTTAGGGAAAAGATTTTGTTGAGGAAAAAATAGGAGATTTTAAAAGATTTGAAAAATATGAAGAGTTTTTTCGGGATAAGTTTGAGTTAATTTGGGAATTTAAAACGGTAGGAGAATTTAGATAAATAAAGTTGTAGGAGGATATTATGGTGAAATGGTTATAGTAAAAATAGAGAAGAGATTTGTGATATTTGAACTAAGAGGCTTCATGAGATTTTGATTTGGAGGGGGATTTGAAGAACTAGAGGCTTGATTAGATTATGAGATGGAAGAAGCACATTGGGATTTCATTTCTTCTTGTTAGAACTCTTAGTCATATGGATGGAATTTCACTTAGGCTCTTATGGTGGGAAATTATATCATAAGGACTAAAGCCTAAAACTAATATACTTAATAGATGCAAGGCTTAGACTCAGCCTAATATTTGCGGGGGGTATTTACTGGCACCATAGTTGTAGTGGGCTGTGCATGTGTTGGGCCAAATAATGATTAATTAATTTAGGCCCATAAACTATGAATTTAGAGCCCATGACAAAGAATACTGAGTAGACTTTTGGAAGAACAAGTCAAATTCTAAACAAAATCTGAGGACTTTTGGAAGAATGTGAAGTGCTGAAACATGGGACAAATAGTTTGTGAGTGAAAATCATCATTAGCACAGAACATAGGGCTAAAATGCACCTTAACGCAAAATAAAAGGAATAGTGGCTTTGTGGAGAAAATGGAGTTAAAATTCAGGAGTCAATTACCTGTTAAATGCTATAAATACAAGAAGACTCTACAAACCAAAGGACCCAAACAAACAATCAATCAAATCAAGAACAACAATAACAATCATTTTTCAAGCTTCTACAGATTTTACCTTACATTTTCAAATTTTCCAAACCTTCGAGGCTTTCTTTTATTTTTACAGTAGTTGTATTTATAACTCAAAAACCTTGTATTCAATGTACTCTATAGTGTAGTAATACCAACCCAAAAAGTTACAAATTCTATATTTAATGTACTTTACAATGCAGTAATACAAACCAAAAAGTTACAAATTCATATTTTCTCTTAGTCTTTTACGTGAGAATTGGTGAAGTTGTATCAATGAATCTAAGTTCCTTAAGAGGTTACTGTCCCTTTGTCTTTTACACAGTCATTTCAATTAGAAGTTAGATACAAGTGAGACCCCCAAACGTCTTTGGTACGCTCAGCATCAATTTCAATCAAAAGGGCAACCGACAATAATTATTTTGTCAACAACTTGATACAAATCTCCATTTTTAATTTTTATGATTAAATGCTCACTTCGATTTTGATAATATTGTATGAAGATATATTTTGATAATATTATATAAAAATATATATGCAAGTAAAGTTTCAAAATCTAAAATTCATTTATAATTGAGCAAGATAATAAAAAAGGTGAATGCGGGAAGGTTTATGGCAAATTCATTATGATGATTAAGTTGTTATTTTGTCAGAGTAACAATACAAAGAGAATAAGTTCCTTTCTAGCTGTTAACTATTATGGCAAAAGATTACTTGTTTTCTAAGTTTAAAGACTCACGTCACTATTTCCTATGGTTTAGGAAAAAATAAATTGGGTTTGGGTCTTCTAGCTCAGCATTACATAAGGTAATAGCTCAATCTTAAGTGTTACTATGCAAGTAAAGTTTCAAAATCTAAAATTCATTTATAATTAAGCAAGATAATAAAAAAGGTGAAAGCGGGAAGGATTATGGCAAATTCATTATGATGATTAAGTTTTTATTTTGTCAAAGTAACAATACAAAGAGAATAAGTTCCTTTCTAGCTGTTAACTATTATGGCAAAAGATTACTTGTTTTCTAAGTTTAAAGACTCACGTCACTATTTCCTATGGTTTAGGAAAAAATAAATTGGGTTTGGGTCTTCTAGCTCAGCATTAGATAAGGTAATAGCTCAATCTTAAGTGTTACTACTCTTTTGGTTGAAATTAATGCTGAGCATGATAGAGATTTTTAGGATTTCACCCGTACATGATTTTTAATTAAATGATTGTGAAAGAGGCAACAGTCTCCTAAGAAATTTGGAGTCACTGATACAATTTCACCAATTGTTACACAAGAAACTAAGAGAAATGTAAATTTGCAACTTTTTGGTTTGTATTAATGTAAATTTAAATACATTAAGTATAATAGTTTTGTAATGTAAAGACACTATGAGAAATAAATGACAAAAGCAAAACGCTTGGAAATTTCAATAGGAAATAAAAGCTAAGGTTAAAAGATTGATTGACATGTCGTATGAGTAGTAGTTGAAATTGTTGTTGTTTGATAATTATCATGTGTTCTTTGGAGTCTTTTTACTTTAACATCGCTTGACAAGTAGCCGCTTTTCTTATATTTCAGCTCCATATCCCACTATGTCACATTCCTTTTTCTTTCGTCTCAAGTTGCACTTAGTCCCATGTTCCATGCTAGTGGGCTATTTTTAATTTGTGTTTATAAGTCCTTCGTCCAGCATTTCACCACTCACTTCCTCTTTTAGAAGCCTCTAAAATTTGTTGAGAATTTGACTTATTCTTCAAAAAGTCTACTGAGTACTCTTTTTCATGGACTTCAACTCCTTAACTTATGGGCCTAAATTAATTAATTAATTATTATTTGGCCTAATAATTCTCAGCCTATTATAAATATAGTGCCAATAAATGCCTCATACAAATGCTAGGTTGAATTTAAGCTTTTCATCTGTTTGTATTTTTAACTTTAACAAATCACTGCTCAATCCAACCAAATCTTCATAGCCTCTAAATTCTACTCCTATCATAAAACCCGTTGAATCCCTGAGTTCAAATTCAAAAAAAATCATTCACTTATCTCTATGTGAACCCTCATTTCAACACCTCTAAAATTAATTCTGAATCCACTGATATTGACTGAAATTTTTAGCACATCAGATGCCTTTCTTATCCTGATTGAATCTTCTGTACCAGACAATATTTTTTCAAAATTGACTGGATTCTCTCTCAGACTGACTGCTCAAATGTTCTAAACTTAATTTCAAACCTATCAATGCTGACCAATTAATTTTTTGAGCTCTGTAGCTCTCAAAAATTAATCCAAAAGTTTCAAAATCTGGCTGAGCAAAAAAGTAAAATTTAGCCTGCAAACCTACCAAGGCATTGGTTGCGCCGGCGACCCTTCTGGTGGTGCACCGCCAGAGTCGCTGGCGGCAGCGCGTCAACCAGTGCTTCTAGTGGCGCAAGCCCTACTGCACGTTTGCAGTCTCCAAAATACCCCCAACCTGATTTTTCAGCCCTTTCTAGCCCTACCCCTCATAGCCTTTTCATATTTTTACTACCTAAACTACCTTCATCTCCCTTTGCCTATAAATAGGCCCTCCCTCCTTCATTTCAAAACACACCAAAGTTGATATTAATAATTATCTATGAACTTTCTTTATTCTTCTCCTTCCATCCACTCTCTAATTAATTAATTAATCATTTTAATTAATTAATTTTTTCATCCAACCAAATTAATTAATCTTTTTAATTAACTAAAAATCTTTTTTAATCACTCACAAGTTAATTAATTAATTAATCTTTTTAATTAATTAATTATCTTTTTTTAAATTAAATCAAAAATCCTTTTTTTTTTAACTCATCCACTATTTTAATTAATTAATTAATCATTTTAATTAATCAATTCACTCATCAATCATTTTCTTTAATAATTAATCAATCCACTTGCCCAGTCCGATAAAATAAAATTTTGGTCCGACAAAACACTTTTTTCATCTCGCCATTAAAATCTAAGGTATTTTCATCAAATTCATTCTCCAAACCAAAAATCATTTTAATCATTCTGTAAATCCCTCCACTTAATTGTGGAATGAACTACGTGGGTGTTGATCCCTATTCAACCGGGGTACGTAGGCATGTTTGAAATTTAAATCCAAACTTCAAATCCAATTTTTCAAATTAAACTTATTTTCCATTTTTCTTAAATGTAATTAATTATCTTTTTTAATGATATTTGAAAGAGAATATGTGGTCTTTCTAGAATCCCATAAGGGCTAGAGAAGGCATCCCATTTTTTATCAATGTTGTTATACCATGAATTTTTAATTATTTTATAAAATCTTATTTTTGTACGGAAATGTATTATTTTAGTATTTTTCTTATTAAGGCAAGAATTGAAGTTATATTTTATTAAATGTATATATATTCATATGATTGGAAAATGTATTATTAATCGTAATTCTATTATAATAGTTATTTGGAGAATTTATATTTTGATATATGAAATTAATATTATATTCGGTTAATTTAAATTGTATTGCTAATTATATTATTTTATCTGAAGTTTGGAATTTCATTGTAATTACTATTATTATGAATGACTTTTATTAATTGAACTAGTATTATGTAAATTATGATTTATTATTATTATTATTATTATTATTATAATTCTTAATAGACGGTTTTGTGTGTGTGTGTGTGTGTGTGTGTGTATAAGTATGTTTTAAATGAAGATTAGAAGAAGATGAATGGGGAGTCATTTGATTGGCTAACAGCCAATCAGATGGCTGAAGAAACAAATCGGGAAAGAGAAAGAGAAGGAGAGAGAGAGAGCGAGCAGTGGTGCTGGAGGACCACCATTTGGCCAGCAGTGGGCTGCATCGCCACCTCCAGTGGCTAGCCCACCGTCTGGCAATCTCAAAGGAAGTAGCGACACTCCAATCGAGCAGCGGATGATGGAGTATGCAAGGAGAGAAGCCTCGCCGGCATCGAATCTTCAACAACAGATTTTGACAGACTTCGGTGGCCAAATGAAGCGGGACTGGTGCCATTCGACTCCTTGCCTCGCGAGCTTTGATTTGGTACTTGCCTTGCCCCCTGAGGTTTGCCAGAGAAGGAGATCGGAGTTGTGGAGACTGAATTTTTCAAGGCAATTTTCAGAGAGACGCTAGCGATTGAATGTGGTTTTTGTGATCCTGGCTTTGAGGTGAACCTATTGGTGTGAAGATCGCTCGGATTCGCCATCAGCATCGGCGGCGAGTGGTCGACCGACAGTGCTCCAACGGCGGCACATAGGGCAAATTCGACAGTTTTGTTTCGCCTTTCCAATGTAGTTTTCAACATTCGTATGATCAGAATTTGTGAGGGTAAATCCAAATCTCTTAATTTCTATATTTTGAGTTATGTTATTGGATATATCTAGTGATTGTTACTATGATGTTTATGAATAGAATTAATAATTGAGTTGTGTATATGATTGTGAGTTGGGAAGGACCCAGGAGGGGTCATTGATGTGATGTTGGGATATTAAAGTTAACTAGAAGTGTTTGTGTTCTCTGTTGTCTTTAGGTAGTGTTTGAGACCCATGGAGATTTTCCAAAATTCTCGGCAAGGGTCTTAATATTCTTTTAGTTATGTTTTGATAAATGACTTGTTCGTATTTTGATAATATCTCCTGTCATTTAGTATCGATGTTCTGGTGTCTTTCTATTTTCTAGAGTCACACTTCCGAGAGAAGTCAGTTAGACGCATCATCAGCTAGGTGAGTGATGCATTCTAATATATTATTCTTTCCTTCTCATGCATCCGCATTTACTATATATATATATATATATATATATATATATATATATATATATATATATATATATATATATATATATATATATATATATATATATATATATATATATATTATGCATTACTATTGTATAGATGCATGTTAACATTTGATTGTGGTTGATGAATTTGTATTTGATATTTCATGATGAATATGGTTGATGGATGGGGATCAGGAGGATACAGTACCACTTAGTGTTATGGATATGGTTATGATTATGATTACGATTATGATGAGATTGAGAAGATAAGCTATGACTGGTGGATGTTGGCTGGGCTTGCTCATCGGAGGGCCACTATCGGTCGGGAAAGGGCTGCGTGGTATAGACCAATGACAGCTGGACCCATTGGATATAAGAGACAGATTATTGGATTTAGAGAGCCAGGATAGGGGGATCGGCTCCCCACATTGAGTATTAGTATGGTACTGTAGACTGTATTCCATCCTTGATTGATGGTGTGGTTTATCTGTCTCTGTGATATGGTGCATAGCACGAGCGTTATAAATCTGTATGTAGGACACCAGTTTAATATATTAGCTAGTATCATTCATTGAATCGAACGTTAATTCCTATTCAAATTATATTTTTCCGGTCGAGGAATAAGCTTGTGAAGAGATTATAGTTGAGTAGAACTGCCAATTGGCTTTTGGCAGCATTTTGTATATAAGTATTGAGTTATGTAAATAATATGAGTAATTATATCATAATTCTAGAACTCTGCAATGTTACCTCTACTACTTGTATTTTATGTAATTATCAGTTACTATGTATATTCAGAGTTGAGATATTATTTTTAAGCAGAATCCAATTGTATGGTAAATGATATTTACGAGATAATTGAGTTATTAGTCTAATGTGACTTTGATTTAAATTGATGTTGGTTTGGATCTGCTTAACGTATAGGCCTATAGCCCTATTATGTGTTGGCTTGTCGTGTAGTATGATGCAGGCTTACTACGGGCATTAGTAACTACGTGCATTACCTGTGTCCTAGTGCCGGTCACGTGCCCTCGGGTTCGGGGCGTGACAAATGTAATTATCTTAATTGGAATTAAGGAGTGATCATGTAGTTCCCTTAATCTTTAAAGATTAGAGGGAACACTTTTCTTGATTTGTGAATGTTTATTATTTCATCAATCTTCATGCATCCATATTATACTATATTCATGTATTTTATTTGCAATTATCATCTTATAAATGTCATTTATGAAATCAATTTTTCTAAAGTCAAATTAAATTTAAGAGCCAAATTTAGATTATTTTAAATAAAAAACTTAGTATCTGAACTTAACCTAATTTGAGACTAGTGATTTTATCCTTGGGTAATTAATTCAAAATTAATGAATTGGAGTTAAAATTTGGATTTTTTTTTAATTTTTTCATTTAAAAATGAATTAGGGTGGCTACTCTTAAAATCATTTTTAAAATCAACTAAATCTGAATCCGAAAGTTTCATCACGAGTCTAAACCCGAATGAGTATCCCGATTCCCTCTAATGGATCTGGCCGGTACTCGAACGAGACCTCACACTCTACCTCCTTTGTGCAAATTTCTTTTTTTTTTTTTTTTTTAATTTAAATGGATCATATTTCTCTCCATCAAATTCCTTTTATTATGCTCAAATTTAGATTCATTTAAAATTTTTTCACCAAATCCTACTCCAAACCTATTTAACCTTTCAAAAACCCAAACCTCTTATCTCTTTAGCAAACACAAACTTTCATCCCTCTCAAGATCTACATCCACAAACTGCTTTGATTTTGAAGCTCAATCAATCAAAGGCAAATCCTTTTTTTTTTTTTTTTTTTTCCTTCTGTTTGACCTTTTTTTTCCCTCTCGACTGGCTTCTTTCTCTCCTTTTTTTTATCCATTTTTTTTTCATTGTTGATCGCCGACTAGCTGCTCCCTCCTCATCATCGTCGATCTAGTCATTGTTGGCATGTAAGTCTCGCTTGCTTGCTGTCGGTGCTTGGTCTCCAGTGCAGGTATTATTCTCCTTTCTTCGCCCCTTTTGGCCGTTTTCTTTTTTTTTTTTTTTTAATGAGTGAGCCCCGCCAAGCTAGTGTACACTTGTTGTATAATATTGGCTTTTACAATATTTTTTTTTTTTTTTTTAAATAGGCGAACCCAGACAGGTGCACCAACCAAGGGATTGATATATAATGGATATCCATCTATATTGCATCGTATATTAGAGGTTAAAAAACGTGACTTTTTTTTTTTCACCTTATATTCTTATATTTTTTGCCTTTTTTTTTTTTTGTCTTCTTTCCTTTTTTCTTATATTTCCAAAACACCTTTTTTTTTTTTTTTTTGTTTTCTTTCTTTTTCATTCTTCTTTTTTTTTTTTATTTAATTTATTTTTTAGAATTATTTAATTTATTATCTAAAATAAATATGATTCAATTAAAAATATTTATTTATTTATTCTCATGAAATTATTAATTTAATTATTTATTTATATTGAATTTGACAAAACTAAGAGAATTATTAAATATTATTTTATATTTATTTAGGTAAATTATCTAAATATACTGAAATAAACATGTGTGTTATATGTAATAAACTTACGAATTATCGGATGTTGTTTGCATCAGATGATACTATAAGCTTATTACTGCTTTTTGCAATGAATATTGAGTTTTATTCAAATAAACATTTAATTATTGTCTAATGAACATGTATATTATATGTAATAAATCTGAAATTCAAATTCAATTCTTAAAAATAAATTATATTATAACTGGAGTTATTAAATATTTTATAATAATTATTTTAATTATAATGATTTAAATATATATAATCAAAATTATAACAATTATTAGATGGGAGAAATAAAAATAATTTATATATTTAATTAATTGATTCAATTCTAATTATTGAAACAAATAAAAAAATGAAAAAAAAAATCACCATTTAATTTAAAAAAAATTTGTGATCCATTTATAAGTTTTTTGAATGTTGGAGACCCTTAAAAAATCAAATAATAAAAAAATAAAATAACAGATGAATGCATATTTGATAAATAATGAACATACATTTTATAAATAATAAACATATACTTTATAAGCAATGAACATATATTTTATATTTTATAATGACCCAAATTTTCAATTATTTTAGAAAATTTATTTTTGTGTGAAAATATAATTATTTAATTGTGTGTACTAAATTGGTATTTAAATTTTCATAATTATTTTAAAAATTTAGATTTTTTGATGTCGCGAATATATTATTAATAACATTTTATTTAAATTTAAAAATACATGAACTTAATGTAAAGAAAATATTTATTTATTTATTTAGTGAAGAAAATAATTTATTGAATTTGGATATTATAAAAAAATTATATTTGGTAAAATTAAATGTGAAGATAATAAATTTTATATTTTGGTATTTAAATATTAATTTTAAAGAATTTTTGAAAATTAATTTATTTTCAATTATTTTTTTGATGGAATGTTCAATTATTTTTAATAATTCTAAAAGAAGTCATTTTTTAAGTTTTAATATATCAAATTAAAGTATATTTTATAAGAAATTTAATGACTATTTATTTGTAATTTTTGGACTTAAAATGAATTTTTATAAATTTCTAAAAATTAAAAAAAAAGGATCAACCAAAGACTGCCACATGGCAGCCTCAGGCTAGTTGCCGAGCTACCTAGAAAAGGGCAACAGTTACAGAATGAGAGTGGGAAAGAGAAGTGGAAGAAGAGAGGAGAGAGAAAGGAGCAACCAATGGTTTTCAGGGGATAACTTCGCCACCAGACCTTTGATTGATACACCACTATTTGGGCTGGAAAGCTAACATCTAGATGAAGCTAACAAAACTAGAATCACTGCAATCAAACATCGGACGATGTAGGAGGTGCGTCCCAAAATCTACTGTCATGGAATTCAGTGAGCTTTGGTGATTGAAACTTCAAATGACCATGTCTTTTTCATTTGAGCTATGATTCAATTGATTCAAGATGAATTGGAATCCTTTCTTCACCAGCTTCAATTTATACAAACTTGCCCCTTTTCATTGATTGGAGAAGGAGATCAGAGAGTGTAATTTTGAAATTTTGAGGCTCGATTTTTGTGAACAGCGGGGAGTGAGGGGTATATTTAGGCTCTTGATGTTGAGACGAGTTGATTGGTGTAGCTCCTTGACCTTTAAGACCACCATCCACGACAGCCCATGGCTAGAAGGTGGCAGCTTGGCAGGGGTTCAGACGATGCTTCAATGATCGCAACTCAGCAGCTTCATTTCATTGTTTCGGTGCATTCTATGATATTAGTTAGATCTGAATTCACATTGGTAATCCCGAAACTTTCAATTTCTATAGAGATTTTTAATTTTAGTGTGTGTGTGTGTGTCTGTGCGCGCGCAATTTGGATTTTAATTGTCTTATTTAAATTAAATTGAAAGATTTATGAATGATAGGAATTTTATATTTGTTATTGATTAATTAAGAATTATTTTGAATTTTACGAATTAACTATAAGTAGTTTTCCTAATAAAATAAATTGGATTTGGTTGGATTATGTTTACGTTTCTAGAGATAAATTTATGAATTTTGAATTAACATAATTTATAAACTTTCATGAATTTATTGATTTAGATTTGCATTATAAATTAATTTCTTAAATTTGATGTATATTAAGAACAAAACTATATGATAATTTACAAGAATTGATTAATTGATAAATTTAATTTAATTTTATGATCCTATTAGATTCTTACATAGTAAATTTTATAGAATTATTAATATAATTTTATATGGTTTAATTTAAGTTACTGAATCCAAATAAATGAATTTAAAGTTTTATAAGTTTAGTTGAAATTATTATAAATGAAGTTAATTATTTGAGATAAACTTATATGTCCATTAATTTGATTTAGGTTATTAGATATAGGATTGGAAGTTGAAGCTGGTTGATGTTTGAAATTAATTTGGATTAAGTAATTGGGTTGTTATGACGATTGTGAGTTTGGAGGACTTGTGGGGGGGGGGGGGGGGGGGGGGGGGGGTGTGTCATTGTTGTTGCAGTTGGGTAATGTCCTAGTTATGGGGAAAGTTTTGCCGAAATTTCACTAGAATCTTGGTAGTCATTTAGGTATAGCTTTATAGGTGAGTCGTTCTTGTTATGATAATCTCATCTGTTTACAGCATTGATGTTTCGAGTGTTCTTCCAGTCACCAGATGTTGCACTCTATGAGGAGAGCTAATTAGGTTCTGTCAAATATGTAAGTTACATAGTTTAATATAACTTTCCATTTTATTATTTAATTAATATTTCATTTGCACATATCCATTGATTATATATATATATATATATATATATATATATATATATATATATATATATATATATATATATATATATATATATATATATATATATATATATATATATATATATAAGGTTAAAGATCTTAGCATATTTATGTGATTGTTTCGTTATATTTGTATTGCATACTACTTGTGGTTGTTGGATGAGATTGGGATGATATAGAAATAACTTAGGAATGTGAATCTGGTTTTGATAATGATTATGATAGATAAGCTATGACTAGTGTATAACAGCTTGGGAGCTTGCTTATCGCTTGGTGCTACTGCCAGTTGAGTAGGCACTGCATGGCTTAGGCCATGGATGGCTAGGACCCTATGTATTGGATTTAAGAGATTATTTTGGATTAAGAAAGCTAGGTATCGGGGGATTGGCTCCCTAGATTGAGGTTTAGCATAGTTCCTATAGACTAATTTTCATCCTTGTATGATTTTATGAATTGTTTGTCTAGTTGGCATGTGCATTAGATTTCAAACCTTCGAATGGTAAGTTATATTAGCACCATATAGCTTATTGAGTCGAGCGCTCATTCCTATTTAATATATTTTTCCCAGGTCGTGGAATGAGCTTGTGAAGATATTTTGAGTTATGCCACCTTTCATTCTAAGGCAGTGACGAGTAAATTAATATTCAATTATGTAATTAAATTAATATTGTATTGTATTACAAATTCTAAAACTTCGCAATGTTATTTTTGTTGTTTGTATTTTTGTTATCTGTCAATTGTATAATTTCTTTTCAATTAGTAAATTGTTTTATTAAGCAGAAACCAATTAGATGGTATTTGATATTTTGAGATGATTGATATATTAATCCAGTGTGGCATTAAATTGATGTGATTGAAATTTGGTTGGTTCTGCTTAACATGTGGATCCATAGTCCTGATATGTGACAGTTACATCTATCAGGTGATAGTTTTGTTGTTTATCGAAGTGTCAGGTTTATTATAGGCACTGGTAGCTATATGCATCACCTATATCCTAGTGCCGGTCATGTGCCTTTGAGTTTGGGTTGTGATATATTTAAAGATGAAATTCTACTCTTAAAATAAATTATTTTATAATTTGAGTTATTAAATATTTTATAATAATTATTTTATTATAATGATTTAAATATATCTAATTAAAATTACAATTGTTATTAGATGGAAGAAACAAAAATAATTTATATATTTAATTAATTGATTCAATTCTAAATATTTAGAAAAAAAATTAGCACTTAATTTAAAAAAATAAAAAAACTCAACTATTAATATAATTTTTTCTTAAAGAAATAAAATAAAATAAATATAATTTTAATTGCAAAATATTACAAACAAGTAAAAAAGCAAAAAAAAAAAAAAAGGAAAAATATAATAAACTAAAAAAGAAAAAAAATGAAGAAAAAGGAAAAAAGGTCTGGGAATTAAACCTACACCAATCAGTTCACAAACTAATTCATAACCAATTACACCATTACTCTTTTATGTATTTTTGTTATGTATTTAATAGTTAATATGTTCTCTAGGACTATGATGCAATATGGACCAAGGTTCAGAATATAATTTGCCCCGATCAAGCTAGATACACTTTGCTTTGATTTTTTTTTTAATTTTTTTTCTTTTCATATTTAATATGCTATTGGCAAAAATATATGTATATATGGATAAACAAACAAAGAATTTTTTTTTAAATAGAAAAATAAAATAAATTTAATCTTTAAATTACTGATATATTTAAAAATAATAACAATAATAATAATTTTTAACATTAAACTACCTATACCAAACAAACAAAAACATTAATATATATAAATATATACATGCAGGATTTGGATTTTAAAATCCATATATATATATATATATATATATATATATATATATATATATATATATATATATATATATATATATATATATAAAGTCAATATACATGTATATGAAAACAAACATTTTTTTCTTTTTTTTAACTAGAATTGAAAATATGCTATGAAATTAAAATTTAACTAAGAGCCTAATGTACACTGGAATAACATGAGCACAAAGAACAGTATCAACACAATAAATATTAGCAGGTAACACCAATACTAGGAGATAGTATCTAGGATGGAAGTTTCCATATCCCCTTAAGATAAGTAAGGTAAACTTTATCCTTGGTTTGAAACTTCGGGTGAAATTTAACAAGAAAATGTGAAATTGAGATGTAAAAACATTTGGGCAAAAAAATGAACAAGAGCATTACTAAATCCTGAGCTAAAATAATTGCTAGTACCCAAAATAAACCTTAATTGCTAGATCAAAAGTCTTTTGGAATTTAATGAGACTACAATATTTTGACATGAAATTGTAGATGCATGGTTTGTGTGGCATATTTTTGGTATTTTGAGATTTTTGCAATGAGATTTGAAGTTTTATGTAGGTTTGGAGAGTAAAGGTATGGGAGTGAATTTTTTTTTATTTGAATAGAGACAAGTGTATTTGGAATGTCCATTTTTTAGTAGAGACTTTGCTGAAATTTTGTAAAATTTAAATACAACTTAAATATTTTAAGTTAGAATTTAACATACTTGTTTTCGGCATTTGGCAGCCTGTACTTTTGCCATAGCATCAATAGTCCCTTCTTGTATGACTTCTTTAGACAAAGAGAGTAGACTACTCTGGTAATGCTTAATTTACACCAGTTCAAATGACAAATTCTTAGGCTCTTTGTCCAACCACATACATTTCTTGCAATTTTTTGAATCCTTTGAACTATAGGCTTCATGTATCCATTAGACTCTCCACTTCTTCTATGGAAATGAGAGGAACTAGTCTTGGGGATTATACTAAGCCTTATCAAATCATGGCCAGAAACTTCTAAGAACTGGAATAAATGAAAGGGTATGCTTGCACCTATGTATAAAGATTGAGGTTACTCTAAGGCAGCAGAGCTCTTACCCATTCCATCTAATGGGCAACTGGACTATAGAGGCTCTAAGTTTCTTTGAAAATTGGTACTATCTAATAACCCATAGCCACTTTAGAAATTTTCGTGATAATTTGCTTGACATAGAACTATTAAGACTAAGTGTGTGCTCTTATGTAAATTTATGTGCTATGTGATTGATGAGTATGTGGCATGTTAAATTAATTTTAGTATGCATAAATGAGTTATCATTGTGAAATAAATGATTTATATGAAGTGTATTAGTATAAAATAGTTTATTTTACATACAATGAATTTTCAAGCAAAAAGGCAATTTTTTAGCATAAAATAATTTTATAAATATTTTAAAATAATTTTTAAATAAATGTTTTAGGGAAAATTTCAAAGAAAATAATAAGAAAAATATTTTATTTTAATTACCTATAATCAATCCCAAAATTAATTAAAAAGCCCAAATACCCAAAAACCTACTATACCAAAATACTCCTAACCTAGCTCATTAAGAGTAATCTTGGAAATTGCCCAAAACCCTACATATTTAACAAGAAATTTTGGCTAGCCCTAGCTTCTAGTAGCCACCATTCTATTATTTCATTATTTTCGTAGAAAAATTCTTTCAAAATTATTCTCTCTACCGAAATTCACAAAACACCTTCAAACTTTGCGATTTCTTGACCGTATTCGTATGTTTTTCTCTCCTTTCAATTTATTGTTTGATTCCTATGAAACTAATCATGCAAAAATTATTTTGAACTAAATATTTACTATTTTTATTGATTAAATTTAGCCTAGGTGAGTTTTTGGGAGAGAAAATAATTTTTCTACCCAAAACACCAACCTCTCTACGCGATTTCTCCGAAGCTGAATCCTATAATTCAAAATTGAAATTTTCATGCACAAAAGGTAGCCTTAGGATTTATACCTTAAATTTGAATTAGGTATCTCCTTTTATCATACTCATCCTAGGATAGCCTTAGGATCCATACCTTAAATCTGAATTAGGTATCTCTTTTAATCAGACTCATTCTAGGATAGCCTTAGGATCCATATCTTAAATTTAAATTAGGTATCCCCTTTTATCAGACCCATCATAGTATAGCCTTAGGATTCATACCTTAAATCTGAATTAGGTATTCCCTTTTATCAGACCCATCCTACGATAGCCATAGGATCCATACCTTAAATCTAAATTAGTTATCTCTTTTAATCAGACTCATCCTAGGATAGCCTTAGGATTCGTACCTTAAATTTGAATTAGGTATCCCCTTTTATCAGACCCATCCTAAGATAGCCTTAGGATTCATACCTTAAATCTAAATTAGGTATCCCCTTTTATCATACCCATCCTAGGATAGCCTTAGGATCCATACCTTAAATCTGAATTAGGTATCTCTTTTAATCATACCTATCCTAGGATAGCCTTAGGATTGATACTTTAAGTCTGAATTATGTATCCCCTTTTGATCAAACCCATCCTAGGATAGCCTTAGGATTCATACCTTAAATTTGAATTAGGTATCTCTTTTAATCATACCATCCTAGGATAGTATTAAGATCATTTCACCCATAAATGTTTAGATAATCTAGGCATCCCTGTGGTTCCTTCTTTCACCACTTTTTAAAAAAATCAACCATTTTCGCACAAACATGTCTAGACGCTGACTTAGGCATCCATTTGGTTCATCTTACGATCCTTTATTCTAGGGTTCGCTATCATTAGAATTGCCTTTTACTCAAAGCCAATCTTGATGAGGGGATAACTGTGAACCCTTAAATTTGCACCCTTAGGATTCGATCACAGCTTGACACTTGCTAAGATTCATGTGCTACACATACGGAAGTCCCGCTAGCTGGTTAGTGGGCAGGGATCAAAGGGGCAGCGCCCTGTTGAAAAATAAATTTCTTGAAACTTGCACCTTTAGATGATTAACACTCGATTATAAACCCATAGAATCAAATTGGGCTCAAATCGGATCAAAGACGGATGAGAACGGGTTGAAAGATGAACTACGATAGCCCGTGGGCCTGCTGCAGTGTGGTAGCTAATTGGCTACTGTAGCTAGCCCTACAGTACCCACAAAGGGCTCTACAGTTACTGCAGTCGACACCTCAGTTACCGCAGCATGCGCCTTTCATAATCCTATGCAGAAACTGTGAATTTTTAGCCCCAAACTCCTCTTATAAATACCTTGCACCTCATAACAACTAAAGGGACACAATTATATGCTTCCATGCTCTCCCTAAAACTTTCTAAACCCTATTCTTAACCTTTCCAATCATCAAAACCCTCTTTTTGAACCTCCAAATCCTTAAAACCCCATTCCAAAACTTCTTCCATCACATCAAACCTTATTCATAAGTTCCCTAATCGTCCCAAAACCCCATTCATAAGCCTCCTAATCATCCAAAACCCTATCTCTAAGCTTCCTAATCATGAAAAGGGTGTAACTCAAGTTATTTCTTTCAAAGGGAATTTGTGGTAATCAAGCAAGGGTGTGATCCAAGTCCCCTCAAGAAGAGTTTATGCTGTTCAAGAGTTCTTCTTCCAAACGGAGTACTTGTGCCATCCCTAAGTTAAGGTGGAACTTAGATCAGGTGCCAAGCTCGCTCCCTACGTGCCTCACCGACAAAAGCTAAAGGTAAAAGTTCTTTCCTTTTCCTTTTCAATTCCAATTCTAAGATCTAAATCTAAAAAGATCTAATTTTTGCTAATTAAAATCTAAACTAATTAACAAATCCCTAAGCCTTTTAATCAATCAAAACATGATAACAAAGGCTATGACTTAAAAAACCCCTCCTTCACAAGAAGGAAGAACTATGTGGGGTTTGATTCCCATTCAAAGGGATATGCAGGCTTGCCATCTCTGAAGCATTCAACTCCGCTAAAATTAACAACATTTTCTCTCTATCACCTTCTTCACATAGTTTAGGACTGAAATTACTTTTCTTAAATAAAAGTCAAAATTTTAATTCTTTTTATTATAATTATTTTAATACTCTTATTTTAGTTGTTTAGATTATATTTGGAGAATGTGTGCTTTTCCTAGAACTCATAAGGGCTAGAGGAAAGATCCCCTGATTTTGATATTTTGACTTGTAATAGTTTTAAGTAGTTTCTCCCTTATCTTTTTTCATTTTGTAATTGTCATTATTTCATATTGCCATGCATTGCACAAATAATATTTGTTCATACATCATATTATATTTGTACATGCATACATAAAAGCTTCTTTACAAAAGCTATTTTGTATTTAAGCTGAATTAATTTTTTGTATTGTTTTAACCAAAACCTAGTCCCCGAACCCTCTTTGGTCATTCGAGGACTAGTGCTTTTCCTTGGGATAAATGATATAATTTTGGAGTTAATCAAATTGGGTTTTTTCTTCAATTTTCCCAACTAAAATAACCAAAATTAAAGTGGCGACTCCTTTTGCAACTTACAACTTACAAAATACAATTTTCTGAACTCATAGCGAGTTCCAATCGCGATTTTTCTCCCAAATGGGAATTTTTGATTCCCTTTTAGCAGATAAGACTGGGTGCTCAGGCGAGGCCTCACAAAACCATGTTTCTATATATTACTGTAATAAAAGGAAAGTACGAAGAGTAAGAAAAATTTAGGTTTTCTCTATCCTAGTGCATTCGGCCATTGTTGGGATTTTTATCCCAATGTCTATAATTTTTGTGTAATGTATTTTAATGATTATTGACATGTATGAATGAATGATAAATGGTTAAATTGCATGTTGGTTGAAGGAATGACTCTAGACAAGGCTAGAGACAATTTGGTATACTTAAGGTATCTTAACTTTGTGTTATGATTAAAATGTGAATGTGATTGGGTAATATGGAAATAGAATTTATGATGAGTTAATACTGAATTAATGATCTTTAATTGATGAAGTGATTGATTGACTGAATTGGTCATAAGAGATAGGCATGACAATTAATAGGCTATTGATAAGTCGATGTGTATAGAAGTGTTAAGTGTATTAAGATGATTGTTAAAGCAAATTAATACTAAGATCATGATATTGTGTTTGACTTGAGAAAAGTATTGGTATGAATTATAATGTGCTTTTAATGTGAGCCTATAAAGGCTAAGTGTGCAAGACTTTTAAAGTCAATATGTTATGTGCAAGTGATGAGTGCACATTTATGTGTAACTCTAAGTGGATGTGAATGTTATATGTGCATGGGGTAGTTATCAGATAGGATAGCATGATGATTAAATAAATACTAAGTATTGAATTAAATATTATGTTAGAGCTTAAGGAGTTTTAGAGGTTCAAGGGCTATGAGTACTAGGAGCGAAGGAACCATAAGTGAGTAAACATTATATTATTGTTACAACTACAATCTATCATAATGTGTGACCCTTTGATATTCTTGAAACCCAAGTTCTTTTCTATTTTTAAAATGAAACTTTATGATTTCTTTATTAAGCTTAGGTTGCCAAAGGACTATTGGTCCAAAAACCATTTTAGTTTATCCAATGATAATACCTTTGTGATTATTGCATTAACTTATATTCTTTTGGAACTACACTATTCTTGTATCTTTTGTTCAAAAGTTAAACTACTATTGCTATTGTGATATATATTATTGTTGCCTTAAGTACTATTACTATATATGACTATCATTAACTGTAGCTATGGTACCTTTAAAACTTTTTATGAAGAAATCCTCGTGCTGATGTGGGTAATTATCGAAACTTGTGTAAATGGTCTTAACCAAATGGATAAGGTTTATGTATCCACTTCAGCTAAAAGAGGCGGTTCTAGTCATAGGGTCTGATAAACTTCACACTTCTCTATGTGGTAAGAGTTGGAATTTGGTTTGATGCCACCTCTCTTCTATGTATTCGAATGATTATGGCAACAGCCTTCGCTCTATGTATTATGTGTTATAAGTATGATTTTTGCAAGCCTTGCTAAATTGCAAACTTTAATTCATGAACTGTAAATCATGAACTATGTGTTATAAGTTATGAGTTTCCTTTTTTAAAGGAATATATGTTATTGTATGTGCTATATGGTTTACTCATTGAGATCATCTATCTCACTCTTTTCCTTTGTGTGGTTCCAGGTGAGTAATATGAGGAGGCAAAATGATGGCTCAAGCATTCTATTTGCTTAGGAGATTCCTTGTCCGAGTCTTTAATATTACCATGCTACGATGAGTTCTTAGATGCTCTAGGAATTTTTGTGGGTTCTTCATTTTAGAATATTATGTTGGAGAAGTTAGTTGGAGTCTTATTATTATTTTATTATAAACTATATTAAGGTATATATTTTTTTTGACTTCCACAACTTAAAGTTTTTCCTTTACAAAAAAGTTTTGTCAAGTTAATGCATGAGGTTCGGTATGATCCTAGGTAATGATTGTATGTTCATGAGTGGATTATACGGGTGTGGGTGACCTTATGTCTCTTCATGTTCTAGAACTGTCATGTCTCTAAAATTAGGATGTGATATAATGTCTTATCATGATGAGTTGGTTCCAATCTCAAGACTCTGAGTGTAAGTATCTCACCTTTAGTGCCTTTAGCTACTTTATTCCTCTTTACTTGACCATTTATTTCTTTTACAGATAATAAGGCCAAGGAGGAAGATGAATATATAGGCTTTTATTCTCCTAAAAAGAACTATCATTCTCAAAAAACAATTATCACCACCTCAAAGAAAGCTCTAGCCCTTGCAACTTCCAAGACTTTTAAGAAAGGCACACCAACCCACTACACGGATAACATTTCCATCTTAGGTATGATTCTCAACCTTTTCCTACTTCTACCTCACTAAAAATTGATTCTTTATTCTTTTTAGTTGTAGGATTAAGCCATGTGAGAGCTCACTTTACTCCTGCTAGTTTTATGCATAATCATGCTGCCAACTTGGCCTTTTGACTTGTGTTATGTCTCATATCCCCTAGAGATAGACTGAGTTAAAGACTTTTTAACTGCCAACCACTCACAGGATTTAGTGATAGGTAGCTGAGTGTCAGATGCCATAGGCTAGGCCCTTCTCTTATTATAGAATTAAAGGAACTCTACCTTATATGAACTTTTTAAACCCTTTAGACTCTAAACCTTGAGGGTTCTTATTTATTCCTACATCACACTTATGTTTTAGGATTCAACATAGGGCTCTTATATAAATTATGAATTTAGCTTGCCTTTATTATTTTATTGATAAGTGGCTAGAGGCCTACTTATTGCAGCCATGTTATTGGCCTTGGATATGTCACTACAAAACTGCTTTTTTTTTTTTTTTTTTTTTTTTTATTATAGGTGACATATTGTTGTCTTGCACCCTTCATTCCCTTCATGGTGGAAAAATATTTTTCACAGTCCTTTAACATTCTTCTAGGGGCTATCATAAGGACAAGAGTCTAGCTTGATAGGAAGGTGGTACTTTACTAATCTCCTACTCAATTTTGAAATTTCATCATATCTCATAGTAAACCACCCTTCAATCATTTTTCTTTTCAATATAGGTCGGAGAAGGCCACTAATGTAAGTGATTATAGACTTCTCAAGAGCCCCCAAGTTGACTTCCTCTAAATGATCTTGGACGTTAGCTATAGAATCATCTAGCTTAGCTGGAGCACTTTTTAACTCATACAATTGGATCTCTTCTACTTCATCAGAGTGTTCCTCAACCCCTAGAGTCTTTTGAAATTTTTTAGCCAGCAACCTATCTAAAACTTGCTGCGCCTATGCCTTTAATAAAACGATTGCAACTATCACCTTTTCTTCTTAGGTGAACTTAATCATTGACCTCCTCTATGATGGGCTAAATGGTCAGCCTCTTATGGTAAGTCACAATCACTAATTTTTAGAGTAGACTTTTAACATATTGATAATCTTCCTTATTGACTGATGTAATTGATGACATCATAGTTACAAAACGGATTAATCTATTGTGGTTGGATTGGTTTAGATTAATGGGATAGGTCAATTTAAAATACTAAGTAAAAGAATGAGTTAATACTATTAAATTGCCATTGAGCTGCACCATTTTTAATTAAATTGCATAATTTAACATTAAAATTATAAATTTTAATTTAATTTTTATATATTTAATATTTATTAAGTGATTTTTAAGTTTATATATCATTAATACAAAGTAAAAATATATAATTTTATTATTAAAAGATTTGCAGTTGGTACAAACATTCATTTTTAATTTTTACGATTAATGCTTAGTTCGATTTTGATAATATTGTATGAAGATATTTTGATAATATTATATGAAAATATATATGCAAATAAAGTTTCAAAATCTAAAATTCATTTTTCATTGAGCAAGATAAGAAAAAAAGGTGAATACTGGAAGGATTTTAGTGAATTCATTATGATGATTAAGTTGGTTCTTATTTTGGCAGAGTAACAATACAAAAAGAATAAGTTCCTTTCTAGTTGTTAACTATTTATGGAGGAAGCTTACTTGTTTTCTAAGTTTGAAGGCTGAAGTCATATTTTCCTATCGTTTAGGAAAAAATAAATTGGGCTTGGGTGGGGTCTTCTAGCTCATCATTAAATAAGGTAATAGCTTAATCCTAAGTGTTGATGCTCTTTTGGTTGAAATTAATTAATACAAACCCCAAATGACCTATTTTGAGATTCAATACCTTTATATTTGGAAGTGACTCTCTCAGAAAGCCAAATTAGGTTTCTAAGGAAAAACTTCAACTCAATGACAAATCTATGTCAAGGAACCTTGGTATGTTGTGAACAAAAAAAAGTGATTAACTTTGGATGTTTAGATTGTTGGTTCAAGCAAGAACTGGAATTGAAAATTTTCTCACAAAGCACAAAGCTATATTTTCGAATTATCAAAAGCTCCCCTATTCCTAGATTAGCTAAGTATTTATATCATCTTAGCTAGGTTACAAACCCTAAAATTCTTATTAACTAAAATTCAGACTTGAGCTTAAATTAAATAAACTAAAAGCCCAAATAAGTTATTAAAATACTTAAAGTAGAAAAAGGGATAGATATGGGTTTAATTAACAAAATCAGCCCAATGACAATATAAGAATAAAGTAAAATAATTAAATTTGAAAATAGAAAACATAGGCAAACCAACCCATTATGTGAAGCTCGCTCGACGCCTCAACCTAGCCTATTGTGTGCAGCTCACTCGACACCTCAACCTAATTTGGATGAAGAATGGCAGCCTTGTAAACACTTGAATAGATTAGGCCCAAGCTAATAGGAATGTAATTTAACCTCTTCATCTTGACACTAGGCTTGATTAGATTGATTAAGCCCTTAAAGCTTTCTTGATTACAATTGGATCCATATGCAAAGCTTATGATATAAATATCCTTGACTGGTTCATAAGAAACTTTATACAATCTTATTTTTTTCTTGAATGATTCATCAATCATGCACGATGGTTGTGTTACATGTCTTCATAAGCTATCTTGATAGAAATGACAATCTTGAAGAATCTTCTTAAAGTCTTTATCATGTATGTATTTATAAGCTTCTTGCAATGCATATGGATTCTCATCATTCCTTCTCTCCTCAAAAGGATTCATCCTCAAATCTTGACTTGAATAATTGGAGCAAGGGAATGTGTCACTCCTACCATATTCTTGTTCTTGTTCATTTTCTTGTACATCTAACTCAGCTATATCTTGTGCTTCCTTCAAGATTTCTATATTAGTATCGATCTTTGTTGAAGAATCATGCTTCCTAGGCAATAAGTCACTAGCATAAATCCAACCAGCTTCATATGTAGCTTGAACTGGCCTAGCTATGATGGCTTCTCCACTATTTTCTTGATCACTAACATCTCTTAAAGAGGGCATGCTTTCATTGTCATCATCCTTGTCATTTTCAAAAAAGAGCTCTCCTTTGAATGTAATCATCACCCTCTTGTTAGGGCATTGGCAAGCTATAAGACTTGAACCCAAACACTTAAAGTATTTAATATCACAAGAAAGATTTGGAGTTTCAAATTTACCTTTCTTTGTCTTCTTTGACATTGATACAACTTGTCCCTATCTTGAGTTGAATTTGGACTTGGAATCAGTCCCCTCATCTTCCTTCAAACTTGATTTCCATGGCTTGAATGAAGATGAACTTCAATTGTTGCCCTTATACCTAGGTTGCTTCTCAACCTTAATTGCCATATCCCTAAGGTGACATCTTCTTTGAAATTCATTCCACCTTTTGTCCATCTTTCTGTTAAGTTGTTCTAGGAACTTTAAGAAATTTTGCTCATCATTTTTATCTTTGGCACTCATGGTGAAAACCTAAAAAAATGTTGGTAAAGCAAAAACCTTACATCACTCCCTCACGTGTTTTCACTCAACATAGATGACACTCATGTTCACTCATGTTTATTATCACACAAATCAATAGGCTTTTCTCTAGATAAATTCACACTCTTGCCTTTTACCTCTCAATTCTCTCTTATAGTTCTTACAAGATCCAATTTCCAAACTACACAAAATTATTATTTATTTTTTTTGCTCAACAATTAACCAAGATTTAAAAGTGAAATATGACATAAGTTTAAGGCAAAATAGAAACAAGAATACCTAGAAACAATAACCCTAGATGTTTTCAACAATGATGGAATGAAGACACCAGACATGAATTTTGCCAATAAATTGGAAAAATTATAAAATTATACAGAAATAGATAACAAGATGAGAAGAACGCAACTAACAGCACTTAAAATGGAGTTTTCTACAAAAAGTTATAATGAAAAAAACAATTATCGAGAAACCAAAAAATGTGAATTTTGAGACCTAAACGATGGAATTTGATTGAAAAAAAATAGACATCACAAGCAAAGCTAATAATATTTGATCATTGGCTCGTTTCCCTTGGAACTGTGTACTCAGAAGGATAAAAAATGCGATTTTCTTTCAATCTTAGCAAATTTTTTTTTCAAATTTCTGAATTGGAAATATAAAGAAATAGATTAGGGTTGACAAACAAAAAAGGAAAAACAAAACAACAATGCAAATGATAAGGAAACAATAAAAGAAAAATAAAAAACAAATCAGGATGGAAAAGGGAAGCTCAAACTGAAATTGGAAATAGAATCCTAGCTGGTTTTGGAAGGTAGACTGGATTTGGTCAACTTCTTTGACTCTCCTTGATTTGATTGGATTTCGACAATCTTCCCTTTTTTCTTTTCTTCCACATTAGAATTGGAAACAAACACTATATATTCCTATATATTCTAATTTTGCCAAGATTTTTTCCTTTTTGTTTTATTTTCCAATCCTTAGCCAATTTCAAGATTCTTTCCCCTTTTTTTTGGCTGATTTCTTTTTTCTTTTTTCTTTTTAATTAGTTACAACAAATTAAGAGGAAAGAAAAAACAAATTGAAGATCACATACAAGAAGCCTCACCTAATTTGAAATCTTCAAGCTTGGATGAATCTTCCATTCATTCTTCCTGAATTTGAATTTGATTTCCAATGAAAACTCAAAGAATGAAAGGAACAGAAATATGAAAGGATGAAAACAAAGAAACAAATGAACACCAAGAAAAAAGAAAAATGATTTTGGATTTTTTTTTATTTTTAAATTCAAGCTTGAAGCACAAGGAAATAGAATTAACAAAAATGAAAACAAAGGAATTTTAATGAAAATGAAAATTAATAGAAACAAGTAAACAAATGAAAACAGGAAACATAAACGAAACGAAAAGATATAACCTGATTTAGAGCCTAAACTCTGATACCAAATTGATACGAACCCCAAACGACTTGCTTTGAGACCCAATACCTTTACGCTTGTAAGTGACTCTCTCGGAAAGCCAAATCAAGTTTGCAAGGAAAAATCTCAACTCAATGATGAACCTGTGTCAAGGAACCTTGGTATGTGTGAGGCCTCGCCCGAGCACCGACCCAGTCCACTAGAGGAAACCAGGATGCTCATTCGGGTTTGGTCTCATGATGGAACCCTCGGGTTTGGATCGGTTGATTTTGAAAATGATTTTGGGAGTCGCCACCCTAATTTATTTTAAATGGGAAAAATTAAGGAAAAACTCAGTTGACTCCAATTTATTAATTTTGCAATTAATTTAACCAATGATAAAAATCACTAATTTCGAACCAGGTTGAGTTTGAGAACTAAGTTTTTGGTTTTAAATAATCTAAATTTGGCTCTAAAGTTTAATTTGACTTAAAAATTGATTTCATGAATGACATTAATAATTACAAATAAAATGCATGAATATGACATGAGTGCAAGGTAAAAATTAAAATAAAATGTCCATAGATTAAAAAGGGAAAAAGAGATTGATAGGGATTTGGATTTGAGGTTTGGATTTAGATTCCAAACGTGCCTATGTACCCTATTGAATGGAGATCGAAACTCACATAGTTCATTCCAGATTAAGTGGAGGGGTTTAAGGGTTGATCAGATTGATTAATTTGATTTAGGTTTTGGAGGAAAAGGTTGATACCTTGACTTTTGGTGGGTAGAGGATTTTACCAGACTGAAATTCTGTTTTATTGAGACCGGGGGATTGAATTGATTGGGAGATTAATTAATTAATTAAAAAGATTAATTAACTAATTAATACAATGAAAATGATAGAAGGATTAATTAATCAAAAAGATGAATTAATTAATTTGGATGAAAAGTGGATTTGATTTTTAAAAAAAAGTGATTAATTAATTAAAAAGATTAATTAATTAATTTGGATGAAAGGTAGATTAAGAAAAAGATCAATTTGATTTTAGAGAAAAAATGATTAATTAATTAATTAATTGAGTAATTAATTTTGATTTTAAAAAAGGATTTTTAGTTAATTAAAAAGATTAATTAACTTGGTTAGGGTGAGAAAATTAATTAATTAAAAGGATTAATTAATTAATGAAAGAGTGGTTGGAGGGAGAAGAAGAGAGGAATTAGTAGATAACCATCAATACTAATTCAAGAGGTGTCTTAAAATGAGAAGTGAAGGGGGGTATTTATAAGAAAAGTGAGTGACGGTAGTTTAGGTAATGAAAATGTGAAAAGACCATGAGGGATAGGGCTAGAAATGGTTAAAAATTGGACTGAAAGGGGTAAAAGGGTCATTTTTTATGCAGGTGGGACCCATAGGGATCAGAAACTCATAGAGCCTGGTGCAGCACTGCACTAGGCCTATACGATGCCACATCAGACATTTACGGCACACCGCAAACAAGGTGTGCAGTGCCGCACAAGTCTGACGCGGCGCCGCACTCCTGTTTTGTGGCAGCCATTTGGTGCTAGCACATTTTTTGAGAGTTTTTTTTTTTTTTTTTTTTTTAGAGATTGGTTGTTGGCATGGAGTTTGGGAAATTTGGATGTTTGGTGGCAATGTAAATGAAGTCTAAAAAAAATTTTCTTTAACTGGTTAGCGGGACCATCGTAATAGCTCCGCGCAATGCATTAAATTCAACAAGTGCTAAGGCTGTGGTTGGATGCTGATGGTGTAAAATTGAGGATTCATAGTTGCCCCCTCATCAGAATTGGCTTTGAACAAAAGGTGATTCTGATGATAGTGAACGTTGGGAATAAGTGCCATGTGAGACTCTGGGCTTGTGTGTTCTTGTTATGTCCTTTAGGAGGAGGATCTCTAGGATAAATGAAACTTTATCAATGGCTATCTGTTTGACCTTGACATTGGTTGCGAAAATGGTCTTGGTGAATTTCAATTAAGGCTATCTGTTCGGCCTTAATGCTGGAGATGAAGAATGTTTGAGATGAATCTCAATTAAAGCTATCTGTCCGGCCTTAATGTTAGAGATAGAGAAGGTTTGGTGAATTTCAATCAAGGCTATCTGTCTGGCCTTAATGTTGGAGGACAAAGGAGGTCTAAATTGAATCTCAATCAAGGCTATCTGTCTGGCCTTAATGTTAGAGGACAAAGGAGGCCTGAATTGAATCTCAATCAAGGCTATTTGTCTGGCCTTAATATTGAAGATAAAGATGGTCTGAAGTAAATCTCAATTAAGGCTATCTGTCTAGCCTTAATGTTGGAGATAAAGATGATCTAAAGTAAATTTCAATCAAAGCTATCTGTCCAGCCTTAATGTTGGAGATAAAGATGATCTGAAGTAAATCTCAAGGCTATCTGTTTGGCCTCAATGCTAGAGGTAAAGATGATTTGGGGTAAATCTCAATCAAGGCTATCTGTTTGGCCTTGATGTTGGAGATAAAGAAGGTTAGGGATAAATCTCAATCAAGGCTATCTATTTAGCCTTAATGTAAAGAAGATTGGGTAAATCTTAATTAAGGCTATTTGTTTGGCCTTAATGCTAGACGTAAAGATGATTTGGATAAATCTCAATCAAGACTATCTATTTGGCCTTAATGCTAGAGGTAAAGATGATTTTGGACAAGATAATTTAGTGAAAAGAGAGCCTCGACCTATGGTGAGTCGGCTCACAAGATTCTAACAAGATTTTGATAGAGGAAGAGCCTCGGCTTATGGTGAGTCGGCTCGCAAGTTTCTGATAAGATTTTGGTTGTGCCAAAGAAACTTGGGCTTTTTGAATGTAAGGGGTTGGGCCTTTCAGAAGGCTCAAAGGAACTTTTTCAAAAGTAAAGGGACTCTGGAAGTCATGCTTCATTGATTAGATTTGGAAAGGTACCATTTAGCTTTAAAGAGGCATTGGTCAGTTGTAAGAGGTATCGGTCAACTTGGAGGAAGTACGGGTCAGCTTAAAGAGATGTCAATGAGGCTATTGGCTCAGTTTATGCATGAAGATGTATGATTATAGATGATTGCATAGATGCTGGTGCACAGATGATGCATGCATGTTTCAAAATTCATAGACCTTTTGCTTGACTTATATGCATGATTTGTGGTGATGCCTATAATGAATAGTTGCATGGATGCATTCACACATTTGCTTTGTGAATGCAATTTCTCATGTGACTTTTGTGTTCTGTGGAGTCATGCATTTTTGGACTAAAAAACTCGATAAGGTTGAGAAACTCAACTTGGATTGGTATGAGATATTCGCCATGGTGGCATTATGAGGAGTTCGAGCGGTTGCTTTGGATTTTGGAATATGGTGGCCCGTGATTTCTGTTTTGGTGCTATTGAGGAGGAGCTATGCCTATTCCAAGGAGATAGGGAATATGGCTTGGCTATGACTTAAGTAACTCTGGTGGTGCTAGTGTTCAAAGTCTGCCATTTTTTGAATTTTTTCAGAGTTTTTGACTTGCCTCAAGATGTTATAAGCCAGATGATGGTTGGTGATAGTTTAGTGAATTTGACCACTATGATTGAGAAGTTCCATGATTCCGGTGACCAGGGGGTATGAGGGGTGTAGAGGCTCAATATGAGGGCCTTGATTTTCTATTTGAGTGTTAGTTATGGGTTTATTGATTGGGGTGATGCCACAATGGCAGATGGAGCAGAGGCATTTTATGGTTAGAGCTATGTTGGCAAAGACACTGATGAGCCCCAATTATTTTGTTAAGGATTTAAAGAGATGAATTGTCTTACTAGTTATTCTCTGGTGAGAAAAATTTATCTATTCTTACTCTTTCTGCTTTCGATGCTTTGTGGATGTCTATTGCAGGTTTTGGGTTATCTCGAAAGCATGGCTGATGGATCATTTTCAGGTGGTGGCCCCTGCTTTTCAGTCTACACATGCCTTACTAAGACTCAATCAGAGGTTGGATAAGATGGTTGCTTATAGCTTGCCCCTGGAGGATATTTTTAGCACTACTAATAGTAAAGGATTAAATCCTTCATGACTGGAGGCTGTGGGTGTCGAGTGGTTTGCCTGTTGGGCTTAGCTTGAGTGCTTTCCACTAGGGATGAGTGTCTTGAGGCAGGCGAGGTAAACTCAGGGTATGCCCTTAGTTTTTCTTTCTTGGAGTCTGTGCAGATCATAGTTCCCATTGCTAGAGCTATCAGGTGATGGCTGGCTGAGCAATTATCATGCTGTTTATTTTGGGATTTCACTTGGGACCACAGAGAGGTATACCAGGTAGTTGATAAAGGTGGTTTGGCCAATTAAGAAAGAGTACCAGGCTGCCCTGCTGAGAGGAATAGAGGATGAATTAGTTGAGGAAGGAGAGGCTATATGAGGAGCCATTGGTAGCAAAAGGACTGTAGCATAAACAGAGGGGTGACTGAATCTTTGAAGGAGACTCAGGGATCTACTAGAAGTGCAACATCACATATTGTAGTAGTGAAAAAAAAGAAGATTGCAATAGACTTTGACTTCGATGAGGACACGAGAGATTTGCATCTCAAGAGGTAGAGGAAGACTAACTAGACCATGACTTTAGACATGGCCTTTTTTTTTTTTTGAAGTAATTATAGGTTGATAGGACTACACGAAATATGATAAGTTATAGATGATAATGAAAAGGCTATCCTTTATGATGGGTTTGTATTTTGCAAGATTTGATCATCACTAAATGAGACATCTTTTATTTTTGCTCTAATTTCTGCCTAAAACGCCCTTTCAAGTTTTTAGCTTAGCGAGCATTCTCTTTTTTTTTTTTTGGTTTAGGCAAAAGAATCAAGTGAATGATGTACTAGGCATAAAGAAAATGAGAATACGATGCAACAAAATATTTTGTATTATGATTTGGACCGCACTCGAGTCGGGCTGCCTACGTATCCCTTACATCACTTTTTTGTCAATTACTTCTTTTAGGGAGAATCAGGTCTATGTAGTTCTGATTATATATGCATGAGAAATAGAAATGAAATGCAGATGTTATCTTCAGATGATGTATCTTTTCAGCTGATCCGGGTTGTCAAGATGGGAGAATTCACTTTTGTCCACGTCCGTGAAGATAGTGCCTCTGTCAGATAGGATCTTCCTATTTTGTCTTCATTCTCCATAGCTTCTCCTCAACAGGCTTTTTATAAATTGTGATACTTGGAGCATCCCTATCATGTCTTCATCTTGTACAAAGCAGCTCATGAGTTTTTCCATTACCGCCATGCAAATGCAATGTATGTGATTTTTTATTCTTTTCTTTTGTGCCATAATTAATCCTTTTGCCTTTTCATTTTTTTTATATTTTTCATTTTTTTTGTTCTTTCTTTTTTATTTATTTTTTTTAAGATGTCCCATTTAAAGATGAATAAGAAAAAATTAAAGCAAATCAGAAAGTTCAAACTTTTTATTACTGATAAAAGTCTGACCGCAATTTTATGCAATACAACCGCAAGTGCACGGGTCGCTTAAGTAATAAAGTAGTGAGTGAAAGTATCGTTCCACAGGGGACAAGGACAATTACTAGCTCAAACTTCAATTATTGTTTAGCAGATTAATGGTTTGGTTTATTGCTGAAATTAAAATGACTAAGTGGATTAAAAGATTAAATTAAGGAACGGCCAATAAATTGCAAATAAAATTGATGATGAAGACCTACCCAGATATTTAATCCCCAAAGCAATCAATTGTATTTCAAGACAGGTGAACAATTAAATCAAGTTAATTTGGTATTCCACACATTTAGATTAAAACTTCTCTCGAATGACTTAACCTCTAATCACTAGTTAGAATGCAAGGAATCTCTTCTCAAGCATAATCAAATAGCTCATGCATTAAGACCAAGGAATCAAACCAAAGGATTTTGTAAGTCTATCTCTAGAACCCCAAGCAATCCTCAACCCCTATGACTATTCTATTCAAATCAAGCTTTCTCAAGACATGAATATGAAAAATGACAACCAACTAATAAGCATGCGATTATCACTTGGAATTAAACAATCAAGATTCATAAAGGTAAATCAACTTAATCAAATGATTTAATTGAAATCAAAATCAATCAATCCATACAAACACGCTAGGGTTCATCTATATTTAGGTAGAAGATAAGTTTAGCTCATGTTCAAAGAAAGAATACAAAAAGAAAAGAAAAACAGAAAATAAATCAAACAACTCATGATGAATGATTTGATATTCTCCACTTTAATCTTCGATTCTTGGTTCAAAACTTGTGGATCTATGTTCTTCACCTTCAATCCCAGTTGCAAACTCTGGGTTTTACTCAGAGAAGTCGGCCCTCTGTCTCCAAAGTTCCATCCAGCTTTTTAGCTGAAACAGAGCTTCTATACTGCTGAAATTTTTCCATGTTACGCCCCCACTCACGCTCGTAATCTTGGGCGTGAGATCGATCATTAACGTACGAAGCCTGCATTTCTCTGCCTAACTTTGAAACAGAAGCCTCTCATGTCTTACGCCCGTGGTCACGCCTGTAATATTGGGCATGACACCTCATGCCAATCTCCCAAATTCTCTCTTGACTCACACCCAATGTTATGGCCATAATTATGGGCGTGAGCTGGGTGGCTTAGGTCTTTTTCCATGAAAAACCTCCATTTTTGCACTACTTCCTTGTGCGCTCCTTCCATTTCTTCCTGGCCAGTCCCACTATAGAAAAAGATCTAAAAAATAATCTTCAACGCATAAATCAAACTTAATTTCAACCTTAAATCATGATAATGTAGGGGTTAGGATATAGACATATGTTCAATTATCAAACTCCCCCACACTTGAGTGTTTGCTTGTCCTCAAGCAAATTGAATAAAGATAACCATCAAAAATGAGCTTCCCCTCTCTAAGCAACTAATGGCACTTCAAGCATCCTGGCAACAACTTCTAATCCAAAAGGTTCGAAATCTTTAGCCACAATTCATACTTCGAACAGGTTAGCACAATGAGGAATTTTCATAATCAGAGCTACAAACCTCAAAATCTAAAAACCGCAGTTAAAAATGTGAGCACAATATTCCACTGATAAAAGGTTCAACACAAAGCCAATCTCAGAAAGATTTTTCCCCTAGGTGAATGACTGCTCCCTTCACTTATCATCTCTTCATATATATTTTATTTTATTTTATTTTATTTATTTATTTTTTTTAAATCACAGGAGCCCGACTTGTTTGATTAGTCATACTAGTCTTTTGACGCGAAAGTTCACATTTGTGATGCCAACTCCCGGTTACTCAACTAGGATCACTAATTCAAATGGCTACTAGCTCTATTCATACTCTCAATGAGAATAGCGGAATAGGTTTTCCTTTTCAAAGCTCCTATGCAACAGAATTTTTTTTTTTTTTTATATATATCGAGATGCAGTCACCCAAACCTAGAGTATTGATAATTGAACTAGCTTCGATTAAACTTACCACGGAATATTTTATGCTCACAAATGTAACTAAGGATTAAAGTTTTAGGATTTTTTTTTTTACCCTATGTCAATCCACCTCCTCATCCAACTACCAAGTTCAACGTTCAAAAGGTGACTAATTCCTTTGAACCTCGAATCAACAAGTCGTTGCTAGTTAACAATCCGCACTTCATTACCACGAGAAGAAAAAAAAACTTCATGACTAACCATTATTAGAATTCAATCTACTCGGACAACTCAAACCTAGCCTCCAAAACTAATCAATTTAACAGCCCTCCCCCACACTTAGATAATACATTGTCCCTAATGTATGTGTATTACTACCAAAAAGGAAAAGAACAAGAAAGAGATAGAAAAACTGCCCTGACGATTCTGAATGGAAAAGATAGATGCGTGTCCGTGTCAGTATCCAAGCCACGTCAGAATAGAGCTACAGACCTTTAAAAGTAAACACCATCAAAGAAAAAAAACATGTGACAATACCAGTTGTCCACCATCATTCCCAAAATAAACAACCAAACAAAGAAATACGAAGCATCCTAAATATGATACATACAGTCATCCAAGATATAGTGAATAACAGATAACGACTAAAAAGAAATAAAAATAAACACAACTCAAAAGAAAAGATAAATGGAGCTAGTCTTCCATGCCATCACCCCCATCCTGCTCCTCATCATCGGAAATGTGCACTGGTGATGGTGGGGAAAGTGGTTTGGCCATACTAGGCCTGAAATTCTATGTCTCCCAAAACTCCATCATGGAACGCTGCATCCATCGCCACTGCTGTGCCTCATGCTCAGAAAACTGCATTAACTCCTGCTGCATATTATGGAGATGCTACTGCTGAAAGTTAATTCAACTCAGAGAGCTCTCCAATTGGCACATCTGTCGCTCCAGGTCAGTCATTTTTCATCCCTCCTCTTCTTCCTTACCTACATGGTACCTCCAATCCCGGAAACCCACAAACTGCTACTGTGGATCAAATGTGGTGGTCGAAGGTCCTGCGGCAGTGGTAGAGGGACTTGCTGCAGTGTCGGGAATATCATCCTCAGGTGGTGGAATGTCTTATGGGTCTGCCTAGGGTGCCATAAACGCCTTCTTGGGATCCAGTCTGATCAAAGTGTCCATGCCCAGGCACCTAGGCAGCCCATCCAAAGTCATGGCAGGAATGCCTGCAAAAACTCCCAACCCCTCTGCCAGTTTGGTAATATATATCCCACCAAAAAGTGCCCCCTTCTTGTCTCTCTTGGACTGATCATGAAGGAAATAAATGAGGCATACTGCAAGGTTGCGCCTTCGATTATGGTGCATGCACATGAGGTAGAACAGATCCTGCTTGGTGACATGCCCTGTATTGTCCCGGCGTGCAGAGATGGTGCTGGTGAGTAAGTGGTGGACCACTCGCAGAGGAAAAGACTGGAAATTGGAGGCCTTAGATATGCCTGCCCGATAGTCTCCTGCTGTAGGGGCAAGCTCATTCCAAATCTAATCTCACTCAGCGGAACTATTAAAATCCACAATGGACCCAACGTAGTCTGTGGAGGTCAACTGCTCTTCAGTGTACAATCCCATATGCAAGGCAAACTCATTAATACTCAGATGCCACTCCCTTGTTCCTAACCGGAATTTGATCCTTGGCTTGTTAACTCTAGTGGATTTCTTGTCAAATTGGAGTGTGCAAAGGAACTCCAATGTAATCTCCCTGTAGGCCGGCTCATTAATAGCAAATAAATTCTTCCAACCCGGTTGGTCCACCATGCGTCTGATCTCTGTAGCCAGTCCGGCATTTTCCATTGCTTTCCAATCCAAAACTCAAGGAGGCTCAAAATCCTTGTTTGCTAACTGTTCAAAATGGCCCCTCGCTTCCTTGTCAGTCAGCCGGATGCTAGGATGGTCTGCCATGAATCGAATATCGGGCACCGCAGCAGGCTGTGAACTGCTCGCGCCCCTGCTCCTCTTGGTAGGCAGGACAGAAGATGGTTGCTTTCGGGGTGGCATTCCTCTGCAAAATATCAAAAAGAGCCATACACATTCCAAACAACCGCAATTACTTGTTAGTCCATAAAACCCCTTACATTAACAAAAACAAAGAAAAAGTTACCAAACATTTTTTTTCAGATAAATATTGAGCCATACAGGACAGAAGATTAATTAGCACATCATTTTTTTTTCATATAAAGGATTTCAAGGCACGGATTTCATGGATTTTGATTCAAAAACTACTTAGCATAGTTTCCAAAATGAATCTCATGCAAATAATCGGTGAATTTGAAAAGAAACCTAGAAAAGTTACCAAACATCGTACCTTAGATGAGTGTGGAAGTGAGAACAACAAGTAAACCACTGATATAGGCCTGGGCCCCTTGCTTAGCCTCGATAAGTCGAGAGAAAAGAGAAGAAAATGTAGAGAAAAGCAAAAAAAATGAAAGAGAAAATGAAAGAATGAGAAACAAAAAACTGACCGCAGCTTTTATAAAAGGCGTGTCATGCCCTTTCTTACGCCCGTAATCTTAGGCATAAGCACGGTTTTACGCACATAGCTCACGTGCCTTCGAGGCCATCCTTACCTGGCCTTGCTTACGACCTGATATACGCCCGTGTGTCTGGGCGTGTACCACTACTGTGTCTCGACCAAAAATGGGCACTTAGCTGACGCCTTGACATACGCTCGTGCGTCTGGGTGTGTAGGGCTACTGTGTCGTGGTCTGAAAAGACCCTTGGTATACGCCCCACCTCACGCCCGTAAGTTTGGGCGTGTGAGGCTACTGTGTCTCCCTTTCAATTGTCACTTCATATTGCATCATTCCTGAAACCTCATATTGCATTAACATAACTGCATTAAAAACATAAAACATAAAGGGTAACTAAGTGCTTGCTCAAGAGGAGCAAGTAAAATAGATGCCTAGTCTAGAGTTACAATTATTTAGTAAAAAGTTCTCATATGCAATCTAAACTAGGCTCATTCAGTGTTTTCACTTTTCCTTCCTTGGCCTTCCCCTTCCCCTCTTTTCTTTTGGAGGGTCATTATGTTCTTCTTTTTCTGGTTTCCCCTCATCCTCATCATTAGTAATATACACAAGTTCAATCTCTTTGGGGGTAGGTTCCACTTGTTTTGCCTCTTTCTCCATTTCAACAATCTCTTCTAGGGAGAAAGTGTATTCATTAGGAGCGGGATAAGCCCGAGCATGAGCATAAAATGCAGTCACTTGCTCGGGAGTCATATCCGGAGAAGAAGCCTTCTGTTTGCCCTTAGACGAAGAAGGACCAGCTTCATACAGACCCTTAGAATTTCCAGCACTCATGATTGCACTAACTGGCCCAAAATATTAAGCAAAGATTTCAATTTCAAGAATGAGTTATCCTTTCTGCCATTTCTCTTAAAGACACACAATACATGGCACTTGCATGATAATTGGGGAGGTGGCTCATGTGTGTGCTAAGCAAATGACTTCTCATAATGATATCTTGACAGCCTTATGCATTACATGTGGCTGTCTACCTACCAACACAGATTCCATGCATGAAAATTTAGTGTGTGCATCCACTCCACATGCACATTTTTTTTTTAGAAATAATAACTAAAAGAACACAATTTAATCAAAATCAGCAAAAAAATAAATGGTGGGTTGCCTCCCACCCAGCGCTTCTTTAACGTTGTCTTAGCTGGACGTTTTAGGATGATTTCTCATCCCGAATCCTGGAGGTGGAGAACCTCTCTAGTCTGTTCCATCTTACCATCAAAATACAGCTTGAGCCTGTGCCCGTTGACCTTAAAGTCTCCCTTCTCAGGGTGAGCCAATTCAACGGTTCCATAGGGAAATACCTCTTTCACAATAAAAGGACCAGACCACCGAGATTTCAACTTTTTTGGAAAAAGTAGAAGTTTAGAATTGTAGAGAAGCACCTGATCTCCTACTTGAAATTCCTTCCTTTGCTTGATCGGGGCATCATGCCATCTTTTAGTTCTTTCCTTATACATCCTGGCATTGTCATATGCCTGCAGTCTCCATTCATCCAGCTCATTCACCTGCAATTGCCTTTTCTCACCTGCACTAGCTAGATCAAGATTAATCTGTTTAATAGCCCAAAATGCATTATGTTCAATTTCTACAAGCAAATGGCAAGCCTTTCCATACACTAGCCTATATGGTGTAGTTCCCAGGGGAGTTTTGAAAGCTGTCCTAAAAGCCCATAGAGCATCATTTAACTTCTCAGACCACTCCTTCCTAGATCGCTCTACAGTCTTCTCAAGTATTCTTTTAATCTCCCTATTTGTATTCTCGACTTGGCCACTAGTCTGGGGATGATATGGGGTAGCCAACTTATGTGTAACACCCAGCCTTTTGAATACTTTCTCAAGCTGAGCATTATAGAAATGGGTTCCCCTATCACTTATAATGGCCTTTGGTATACCAAATCGAGAAAACAATTTTTTCAGAAACTTTGCTACCATCCTAGCATCATTTCTAGCCAAGGCCTGAGCCTCAGGCCATTTCGACACATAATCAATAGCCACCAAAATATATGTGTTGCCAAAAGAATTTGGAAATGGTCCCATGAAATCAATGCCCCAGACATCAAATATCTCACAAACTAAAATACCATTTTGAGGCATCTCATCCCGAGATGAAATATTTCCAGTTCTTTGGCAACGATCACAATGTTGCACAAACTTATAACAATCTTTAAACAAAGTGGGCCAATAAAATCCTGATTCTAAAACTTTTTGAGCAGTTCTACTAGGCCCCATATGACCACCAGCTGGTTCGGCGTGGCAATGGTTGATAATATTCACAGTTTCAGGCCAAGCCACGCAATGCTAGATCATCCGATCAGCACACAATTTAAATAGATAGGGATCCTCCCAGAAGTAGTATTTCAAATCGGAAAAGAATTTCTTCTTTTGTTGATAAGTTAACTCTTTTGGGAGTTCCCTCACAGCCAGATAATTCACAAAATCCACAAACCAAGGCAATTTAGAGTTAGAAGTACTTACCATACCTACCAGTTCGCACAGTTGTTCATCCGGGAAGTGGTCATCAATGTCTCCTTCTTCAAGTGCTTCCATGTTTGGATTCTCCAGCCTTGAGAGGTGGTTAGTTGCAAGATTCTCAGCTCCCCTCTTATCTTGTATCTCCAAATCAAACTCTTGTAGCAGTAACACCTACCAGATTAATCTTGGCTTTGCATCATTTTTGGCAAAGAGATACCGCAAAGCCGAATGGTCTATATAAACTATCACCTTTGACAAGATCAACTAGGAGCGAAACTTGTCAAGGGCGAACACAACAGCCAATAGTTCTTTCTCAGTGGTGGTGTAGTTAGCTTGGGCCCCATTCAGTGTCTTGCTTGCATAGTAAATGGGCTGAAAATGCTTCTCCCTTCTCTGGCCCAAAACTGCCCCAACTGCTACATCACTTGCATCACACGTCAGCTCAAAAGGTAGGTTCCAATCAGGAGCTACCATTATGGGTGCATCAACTAGTTTAGCCTTCAAGGTGTTGAAAGCTTGTAAACATTCGCCATCAAAGTTGAATTCCACATCTTTCTCAAGTAACTTGGTCATGGGCTGAGCAATCTTGGAAAAATCCTTGATAAATATCCCGTAGAAGCCCGCCTGCCCCAAGAAACTTCTAATAGCTTTAACAGATGTGGGAGGGGGTAACTTTTTAATGGTTTCTATTTTGGCTCGGTCTACCTCAATACCCTTACTTGAAATTTTGTGTCCCAAGACTATTCCTTCTTGGACCATGAAGTGACACTTCTCCCACTTCAGCACCAAGTTAGTCTCTTCGCATCTCATCAATACTCTTTCCAAGTTTGCCAAGCATTTCCCAAAAGAATCACCATGGACTGAAAAATCATCCATGAAAACTTCCATGATATCCTTCACTAGCTCATCAAATATCGCCATCATACACCTCTGGAAGGTTGCAGGTGCATTACACAGTCCGAATGGCATTCTTCTATAGGCAATAGTTCCATATGGGCAGGTGAAGGTCATTTTCTCTTAGTCTTCAGGTGCTATAGGTATCTGAAAGTAACCTGACAGACCATCCAGGAAGCAGTAATACGCATGCCCAGCTAACCTTTCCAACATCTGGTCAATGAAGGGCAAGGGAAAATGATCCTTCCTTGTTGCGTCATTCAACTTTCTGTAGTTAATGCAAACCCTCCAGCCTGTGACTATTCTCATTGGAATTAGCTCATTCTTCTCATTAGGAACCATAGTCATTCCTCCTTTCTTTGGTACCACCTGAACAGGGCTCACCCATGAACTGTCTGAGATAGGGTAGATGATCCCAGCATTAAGTAACTTGATGACTTTAGCTTTCACAACGTCCTTTATTTTGGGATTCAATCTTCTTTGAGGCTGGACAACTGGCTTGAAGTCATCCTCCATTAGAATCTTGTGGGTACAAAAAGATGGACTGATGCCCTTGATATCTGCAACTTTCCATGCTAGAGCTCTCTTGTGTTTTCGCAAGACCTCCAATAACCTTGCTTTCTGTTCTTCAGAGAGGCTAGCATTTACAATCACAGGCAGCTTGGCATTCTCCACCAGAAAAGCATACTCCAAATGAGAAGGGAGTTGCTTGAGCTCCAAAGTTGGCGGATCAACAACAGATGGCTTTATCTTCTCTTCCTTAGGCATCTCAAAGGATTCAAATGCCTCCTTTTTCCAAGTCTTGCCTAACTCCATGTATGCCAACTGCTCCCTTGCTTCCTGGGTCTCTACCTAATCCTACACCAAACACAACTCAAGGGGATCCTTGGAAACAATATTAGTAACAAAATTAACAGTTTCATGCTCAACAATATCATTGCATGAATCCTCCTCATCAAGTGCAAGTGGGTGCTTCATGGCATTAGCGATATGAAAAACTACTTGTTCATTCCCCGCTCTTAAAGTTAAAGTACCATCATGGACATCAATGAGGGCACGGGCTGTATTCAAAAATGGCCTACCAAGGATAAGCGAAACATCCACATCCTCATCCATGTCAATAATCACAAAATCATTTGGGAAGATGAACTCCCCAACCTTTACCAACACATCCTCAATGATACCACAAGGGTATACTACTGACTTATCAGCTAATTGGATGGTCATGTGTATTGGTTTAGGTTCTCCAATATTCAATTCCTTAAAAACCTTATAGGGCATCACACTTATGCTAGCCCCTAAATCAGCTAAAGCACTTTTAATTTCAAGGTTGCCTATAAAACATGGAATATTGAAACTACCAGGATCTTTCAGTTTTTTGGGCAACCTCCTTTGCAGAACTGCTGAGCTCTTTTTCTGACAAATGCACCAGTGACACTTCCTCAAGCTTCCTTTTGTTAGAAAGGAGCTCTTTCAAAAATTTAGCATATTTGGGCATTTGTGATAGAGCTTCAGCAAAAGGTATATTAATATGAAGTTGCTTAAAGAGTTCAACAAACTTACCGAATTGAGCATCAAGCTTGTCTTTCTGCAATCGTGCCGGATATGGTACCCGAGGTCGATACTCCTTCAGTGGTGGGGTAGATGCTGGTATAGCTTTCTCCTTTTCTGCTCCATTTCCTACTGCAACTTCCTTTTCAGCTCCTTGTTCCTTGGCACCTGGTGCCTCAACCTCTTCTTTAACCACTTCTTGTTCCTCAACAGCACTCCCTTGTAATTGCTTCCCACTCCTCAAGGTAATTGCCTTCAGCTGCTCTTTTGGATTTGCCTAAGTGTTGCTAGGCAAACTCCCTTGTTGCCTTTCATTGAGTAACTTAGCAAATTGCTCCATCTGATTCTCCAAATTGTGAATGGAAGCTTGCTGATTTCGGAGTACTGTTTCAATATCTTTCTGCCTCTGCTCATTATCTTTATATCTCTGCTCATTAGACTCCATGAATTTCATCATTGTTTCTTCTAAAGAGTTCCTCCTAGGAGGTGCTGGAGCTTGTGACTGCAGAGGTTGCTGAAACCCAGGTGGAGGTCATGAATTGTTCTGATTACTCCATGAGAAGTTTGGATGATTCCTCCACCCTGGATTATAAGTGTTACTATATGGGTTGTTCTGCTGCTGGCTTCTATTCATACCACCCACATAGTCCACTTGCTCTGGCTTGGCAAAGACACCTCCAGTATCACATTCCTGACTCTGGTGTCCTCCCCCACACAGATCACAAAACATCACCTGCTGTGGCCTGAATGCCCCAGCTGCCATAGAATCAATCTTCCTGTTCATAGCTTCAAGCTGGGCTGTCAAGGCAACTACTGGATCAACTGTATGGGAACCAGCTGCTTTAACTCTGCCTTGCTCTCTTGGTAACTGCCTTTGATAGTTTGTCAAGGCCATTTCTTCTATCAGATCTCTTGCTTGCTCTGGAGTTTTGCTATTAATGGACCCTCCAGCTGCTGCGTTAATGGCTTGTTTACTTGAATAGTTCAAGCCATTGTAAAAGGTCTGGATCTGCAGCCATAATGGGAATCCATAGTGTGGACACCGCCTTAGCAAGTCTTTGTATCTTTCCTGTCCATCATACAAAGTCTCTCCATCCTACTACACAAAAAATGAGATATCATTTCTAAATTTGGCAGTCTTGGATGGTGGAAAGTACTTCTCCAGAAACTTCTCAGCTAACTGAGCCTAAGTAGTGAAAGTGCCAGCAGAGAAAGACTTGAGCCACTTCTTTGGTCGGTCCTTCAGTGAGAATGGAAACAATCTCAACCTAATCGCATCATCTGTTGCACCATTGATCTTAAACATGTCACAGATCTCCAGAAAGTTCTCCAGATGTGCGTTAGGGTCTTCATCCAGAAGGCCATCAAACTGGCAAGTCTGCTGCAACATCTGTATGACATTTGTCTTGATTTCAAAATTATTTGCAGCGACTACCGGCCTTGCAATGCTCGACTCAGGCCCATTGAAGTTTGGCCTGGCAAAGTCTTGCATAGTTCTTGGTGGTGGATCAGCCATCACTTCCAACTCTTCCTCAGGATCTGATTTCAAGTCTTCTAAATCAGCCACTTCGTCCACCAAAGCTAGTTCCCTTTCTTCCTTTCGCTTCCGTCTCAGTGTCTTTTCTATCTCAGGATCAAATTCTACCAGATGAGAAGAACTAGCTCTGGTCATGCAACAAAAGGAGTACCTGAAATCACAACCAATACCAAGAACAAAATGTAATGACAAATAAAAATAAAGCTAAATCAATAATCTCTATTGTGTTGCTAATATTGTAAACCGTGTTCCCCGGCAACGGCGCCAAAAACTTGACCGCGATTTTATGCAATACAACTGCAAGTGCATGGGTCGCTCAAGTAATAAAGTAGTGAGTGAAAGTATCGTTCCATAGGGGACAAGGACAATTACTAGCTCAAACTTCAATTATTGTTTAGCAGATTAATGGTTTGGTTTATTGCTGAAATTAAAATGACTAAGTGGATTAAAAGATTAAACTAAGGAACGGCCAATAAATTGCAAATAAAATTGATGATGAAGACCTACCCAGATATTGAATCCCCCTAGCAATCAATTGTGTTTCAAGACAGGTGAACAATTAAATCAATTTATCAAGTTAATTTGGTATTCCACACATTTAGATTAAAACTTCTCTCGAATGACTTAACCTCTAATCACTAGTTAGAATGCAAGGAATCTCTTCTCAAGCATAATCAAATAGCTCATGCATTAAGACCAAGGAATCAAACCAAAGGATTTTGTAAGTCTATCTCTAGAACCCCAAGCAATCCTCAACCCCTATGACTATTCTATTCAAATCAAGCTTTCTCAAGACATGAATATGAAAAATGACAACCAACTAATAAGCATGCGATTATCACTTGGAATTAAACAATCAAGATTCATAAAGGTAAATCAACTTAATCAAATGATTTAATTGAAATCAAAATCAATCAATCCATACAAACACGCTAGGGTTCATCTATATCTAGGTAGAAGATAAGTTTAGCTCATGTTCAAAGAAAGAATACAAAAAGAAAAGAAAAACAGAAAATAAATCAAACAACTCATGACGAATGATTTGATATTCTCCACTTTAATCTTCGATTCTTGGTTCAAAACTTGTGGATCTATGTTCTCCACCTTCAATCCCAGTTGCAAACTCTGGATTTTACTCAGAGAAGTCGGCCCTCTGTCTCCAAAGTTCCATCCAGCTTTTTAGCTGAAACAGAGCTTTTATACTGCTGAAATTTTTCCATGTTACGCCCCCACTCACGCTCGTAATCTTGGGCGTGAGATCGATCATTAACGTACAAAGCCTGCATTTCTCTGCCTAACTTTGAAATAGAAGCCTCTCATGTCTTACGCCCGTGGTCACGCCCGTAATATTGGGCGTGACACCTCACTGCCAATCTCCCAAATTCTCTCTTGACTCACGCCTAATGTTACGGCCGTAATTACAGGCGTGAGCTGGGTGGCTTAGGTCTTTTTCCATGAAAAACCTCTGTTTTTGCACTACTTCCTTGTGCGCTCCTTCCATTTCTTCCTGGCCAATCCCACTATAGAAAAAGATCTGAAAAATAATCTTCAACGCACAAATCAAACTTAATTTCAACCTTAAATCATGATAATGTAGGGGTTAGGATATAGACATATGTTCAATTATCAAAGTCCCATCATGAGTACATTAAAGGATAAGCCTAAAAGGCGAAATACAAACTCAGAAGGACAAGACGTGACAGACTCAAAAAGAAAAATTTAATAGAAAAAAGACTCTGACATAGACTCGGAGGACTTGGATAGGGGAACAGTAGCACTGGCACTCTTCTCAAAATACCGGTTATTGGATGAAACTTGAGACGATGGAGTGAGCTTGGTGGTTCATAAATGGATAGGTGGTGGTGCTAGACTTTGGGTTTGGGAGCAATGATGTCTTCGCTATCAATGAGGTTTTGAATTTTATGCTTCAGAACCTTACATGCATCAATTTTATGCCCTGGCCCTTGATGATAATCATAGTGCTCATTAGCATTGTAACCCTTAGGCAAGGGGTTTGGAAGAGGTCATGGTTCTAAAGGCTTAACCAGATTAGCCTCTAAGGCTTTCTTATAAATAATGCTAAGGGGCATGCCCAGCTCAGAGAAAGTCCTCCTTATTTCCAAATTCATCAGCTGGTGAAAGGACACAACATTTACCTCTCCCTCTCTTTGGGTGGTGTTAGTGGTGTTCTTGTGATACCTTGAACTAGAGGATTCATCTTTGATTCGTTCTGATTGAATCAAATCCTCAATCTTAGTAGCAGTGGCAATGAGAGCTTTGAAGCTGTGTTTGCAGATGAGCCTGATATTGGGAGAGGAGGTTCTTGACGATGATGTCAATTTGCTCTACTTTAGATGGACAGTTCACCATTTGAGCTGCTTTGTCCTCCACCTTGTGAGGAATGCAGTGAAGGATTCTCTTGGCCCTTGTTTGGTGGTTTCCAAATCTCGATGGGTGACATCCACCTTAATGTTTTAGTGGTATTGCTTGACAAATGCATTACTTATGTCATCCCAAGTCTTCTTGTGATTTTTGTCGAGATCTAGTAACCACTTAATAACAGCTCCAATCAATGACTGTTGGAATAACTGAGCAAGGAGCTCGTCATTTATACCAAAAGGTCTCATAGCACCCACATACATCTTGAGATGAGTTTTAGGACATGTGGTGCCATTAAACTTGTCCATGACTGGTATTTTAAATTTAGGTGGAACTCGTGCATTTAGGAAGAGAACTAAAGAGTCGACATCTATCATATCCTCATGCTTTTTGAAACTCTTGAGTGTTCTCTCTATGGCCTTGATTTTCTCCATTAATTTCCTAGCTTTGGGAAAGTTAGAGAAATCTCCACTTTAAAAAGGATTCGTATTGGGAGAGAGAGTGGTTATGTTTAAGTCCATAGTAAGAGAGGTTGGAGTTTCAAGTGCTTTCCCTTATCTATGAGATTGATAATGGGAGGAGTAAAAATAGGAGCATGGCTAGTCCCAGCTTAGGCAGATTAGGCTCAACACGAGTAGGAGAGGGAGTGATAGTGGCATTGGTCATTTCCTTAACCTCATTGATGATGGACTGGCATTGGGAGTTGAGGGCATCAGTAAAGGTGGCGAACTGGGCATTGAGAGCATTGGTGAAAGTTTCAGCTTGGATATGAAGAGTGGTGGTGAGTACAGCTTGAAAAGTTTCCTTTTGTTTCTTGAGGAGGTTGGTGAAGAAAGCGCTTGTGGCGTCTTAATCGAAGTTGAAGGTATTGGCCATTGGTACCTTGAAACATAAAACAGATAGAAAAAATGGGTAAGAAAATAGTATTATGAAGGAAAAATGGCATGAATGTGAAGATGTGTCAAGAAAAGGATTCTTTCCACATGGTTGGTCATCAAGTTTAAATGTTGACAAGGTGAGTGTGTGAGGTGTTTTTGGGTAACGGACCACCGGTTTGGGTCTTTGAGGTGTTTAAGGGTTGACCTTGTTGAGCTTCTCATGTTGTGTATGCATGATCATGGCGTGATGTATGCTGAAAAAGGTTTCATGAACATGTAAGAGTATCGATTATTTCAGTACGTGGAACCTAAGGTTAAAGGCTAGGGCTACTATATGCATAAGGGTGAAGGGTGGTTTGATTTAAGGGTCCCCATCCCACTAGAGCATCGATATACCTAACCACATGTGAGGCAAGGAGCCTCGCGTAGGTCCAACAGTACTGATTGCTCGTTACACTACCGAAATGATCGAGGATTCATCGCAGGGTGGGATGCTTTTGCTATCTCCTAACATACTCAAAGGGAGTTGTTGAGCTAATGCTGCTCACCATCCAAAAGTTTTCCTAAAGCTAAGGTTTAGGCAATGAGCCTTTATTATGCAAAGTGATGCATGAAAGTCAAATTATACTTAATGAGCCAAAAGGAGATTATTTTTGAAAAATTTTCCTTAACCAAATAGTAATTCTCTTATTTTCCTTTTTATTAAAAAAAGGTGGCAAACATTCCCCAGCGGAGTCGCCAGCTGTGAGGCCTCGCCCGAGTATCAGCCTGGTCCACTAGAGAGAACCTAGATGCTCATTTGGGTTTAGACTCACGATGGAACCCTCGGGTTCGGATTGGTTGATTTTGAAAATGATTTTGGGAGTTGCCACCCCAATTTATGTTAAATGGAAAAAATTAAGGAAAAACTCAATTGACTCCAATTTATTAATTTTGCAATTAATTTACCCAATGATAAAAATCACTAATCTCGAACCAGGTTGAGTTCGGGGACTAGGTTTTTGGTTTTAAATAATCTAAATTTGGCTCTTAAGTTTAATTTGACTTGAAAATTGATTTCATGAATGACATTAATAATTACAAATAAAATGCATGAATATGACATGAGTGCAAGGTAAAAATTAAAATAAAATATCCATAGATTAAAAAAGGAAAAAGAGATTGATAGAGATTTGGATTTAGATTCCAAATGTGCCTACGTACCCCATTGAATGGATATCAAAACCCACGTAGTTCATTCCACGATTAAGTGGAGGGGTTTAAGGGTTGATCAGATTGATTAATTTGATTTAGGTTTGAGAGGAAAAGGCTGATACCTTGACTTTTGGTGGGTGGAGGGTTTTACTGGACCAAAGTTCCGTTTTATCGAGACTAAGTGATTGAATTGATTGGGAGATTAATTAATTAATTAAAAAGATTAATTAACTAATTAATATGATGAAAAGGATAGAAGGATTAATTAATCAAAAAGATTAATTAATTAATTAATATGAAAAGTGGATTTGATTTTGAAAAAAAGTGATTAATTAATTAAAAGGATTAATTAATTAATTTGGATGAAAGGTAGATTAAGAAAAAGCTCAATTTGATTTTAGAGAAAAAATGATTAATTAATTAATTAAAAAGATTAGTTAATTAATTAATTGAGTAATTAATTTTGATTTTAAAAAATGATTTTTAGTTAATTAAAAAGATTAATTAACTTGGTTAGGGTGAGAAAATTAATTAATTAAAAGGATTAATTAATTAATTAAAGAGTGGTTGGAGGAAGAAAAAGAGAGGAATTAGTAGATAACCATCAATACTAATTCAAGAGGTGTCTTGAAATGAGAAGGGAAGAGGGGTATTTATAGGAAAAGTAAGTGAGGGTAGTTTAGGTAATGAAAATGTGAAAAGACCATGAGGGGTAGGGCTAGAAATGACTGAAAATTGGACTGAAAGGAGTAAAAAGGTCATTTTCTATGCAGATAGGGCCCACAGAGATCAGAAACTCCTGTAGCTTGGTGCGGCGCCGCACCAGGCCTGTGCGGTGCCGCATCAGACATTTATGGCACACCGCAAACAAGGTGTGCGGCGCCGCACAGGTCTAACGCGACACTGCACTCTTGTTTTGTGGTAGCCATCTAGTGCAGGCATGGTTTTTTTTTTTTTTTTTTTTTTTTTTTTTTTTTTTTTTTTACAAATTGGTTGTTGGCATAGAGTTTGGGAAATTTGGATGTTTGGTGGCAATGTAAATGAAGTCTAAAAAAAATTTAGCGCCCCCAAACCCCTATTTACTAACCGGTTAGCGGGACCATCGTAATAGCTTCGTGCAATGCGTTAAATTCAATAAGTGCTAAGGCTGCGGTTGGATGCTGATGGTGTAAAATTGAGGGTTCACAGTATGTTGTGAACAAAATAAAGTGATTAACTTTGGAAGTTCATATTGTTGGTTCAAGCAAGAACTGAAATTGAGAATTTTCTCATAAAGCACAAGGCTGTATTTTCGAATTGCCAAAAGCTCCCCTATTTCTAGATTAGCTAAATATTTATATAATCTTAGCTAGGTTATAAACCCTAAAATTCTTACTAACTAAAATTCAGACTTGGGCTTAAATTAAATAAACTAAAAGTCGAAATAATTGATTAAAATACTTAAAGTAGACAAAGGATAGATATGGGCTTAATTAATAAAATCAACCCAATGACAATATGAGAATAAAGTAAAATAATTAAATTTGAAAATAGTAAGCATAGGCAGCCCAGCCCATTGTGCGAAGCTCGCCCAACACCTCAACCCAGTCCATTGTGTGCAGCTCGCTTGATGCCTCTAATTTGAATGAAGAATGGCAGCCTTATAAACACTTGAATAGATTAGGCCTCAGCCAATAGGAATGTAATTTGGCCTCTTCATCTTGACATTAGGCTTGACTAAATTGATTAAGCTTTTAAAGCTTTCTTGAATATAATTGGATATGTATGCAAAGCTCATGATCCAAATATCCTTGACTTGTTTATAGAAAACTTAATACAACCTTATTTTCTTCTTGAATGATCCATTAATCATGGACAATGGTTGTGTTACATGTCTTTGTAAGCTATCTTGATAGAAATGACAATCTTGAAGAATCTTCTTGAAGTCTTTATCATGTATGTATTTGTAAGCTTCTTGCAATGCATATGGATTCTAATCATTAATACTAAGCATGCCAGAGATAGAGAGGCTATTAAGGAGATAAAAGCTGAGTTCATGGTGGCAAATCTTCCTTTTGCTTACTATGCCATCATCGGACAATTGATCCTTTATGGCATATGATCAGTGATGTGTATAAGATATTTGACGATGAAGATCCCCACTCTCAAAGGAGTTGCAATAATCAAAGGGTATCAGGAGACAACAAGGAAGACCTTCTTCAATGCTTTAAAAGGGGTCTTCCCCACTTTACAGATTAAACAACTAGATGGTGCTGATTACAGTGATAAGGCTGAATTTGAAGGTGAAATGATAAAGATAGAAATGGACGTAGAAAAGGTAGTGTAGATTAGAGCCATGTTAGATGACAAGATAAGTACAGGGGCTGCCCAAGTCTTATAAGGGAACTCTAACTTTTTCGCATGGGACACTTAAGATTTGGTGGCGGGTAATGTAATACCCAAGGTTTCCCTAACCTATTAGAGTTAGCAATGGAAGCACTAGAGTTAGCAATGAAAGCACTATAATATCCATATATATATATTACGCCATGCCATTCTAAGCCTTTTTGGCACCACAAGAATCATATGAATATCACAAAAAGTAATTTTAATAGATAATGTGACAACAAGTAAACAATGCAATCAATTTTGATAAGCACCCTTATGATAAAGTGGGTCAAATCGAGTTTGACTTAATGTGACCATATTAATAAGTTATTTGAAATGTGAATCTAAAGTGTTAGTGAATGGGTGTTCACATCTTATAAGACATTGGGAGATGATGACAGTGATATGGGAAGTTGAATTTAATCAAAGTTACAATGGTCTAATGGAGGTCAAACTTAGTTTGACCCAATGAGCTTACATGATGTACATACTTGAATAATGCCATTAAAAGGCTAGTAAATGTGTATTATGATATGTATATAATTTATCTAGCAATGACTAGAATGTGCAGTGGTATTAGAAGGTAGAATTATGTATACTAAAGTGAAAGAAAAGAAATGAAAAATGTATTGAGTACCGAACTTGAAACGTGCATACATGAATTGTTAATGGACTTTTGGACTCTAAGGCCCAAGTCCATTGGATGGCCAGCTAATTAAGCCTATAAGTGGATAAACATAAGCCTTAACTAGAGTTAAGAATGTTTAACTAAGGTTGAGTTAGATGTTGGAAAAGCTAGTCACCAATTTTGACTAAGTTAATTCCTTTTCCAACTTGAACTCTCACTTCACCCACACCAAGTCTACATTCATTTTGATTTTTCTAAGCCATATAATGATGATCATCACCATTGTAGCGAAAATCCTAGCCCTCCAACTTGATCAAATCATAGCCATCCATCAAGGTTAAATCTTAACCATTGGATTGAGCTTGATGAATTCTCCACCATCCAACCTATTATATATATATATATACAAAATTTATGTTATGATAATTATTTTTCTATCTCTACACCAAAATCCCACTATGACAAAAGAAGTTTTCTCTCTACATCAATAGCAATAAGAATCTTAGAAAAATCAAAGCTAACCAAGGTAAGGAATCATGTCCACCTCCTCTTATTTATGTTCTGAGGTTGATTTTAGTGTTTTAGTTGCATAAAATTCTTATTACACTATAAGGAGAAATTCGGCTATCATAGTGAATGACCAAGGAGGTGTTCTAAATTCTATTTAAATACATATATGATTACTTTGGATGAAGAATAATGGTTTAGAAGTATTGAAATGAACTTTAGAAAATTGGTTCAAGATTTAAACATCTTAGAGGCATAATATAGTTTGAAAAGGGAACTTGATGTTTTAATGCTAGATATTGACAATTGAAGGATCATATAGGTTTTATATTATGCTAATTTCATAATTCCATAATCAGTTTGAAGATTGGATGAGAAATTAATAGTTTTCCTCAAATTCTAGGGTTTATGGAAAGATTGGGGATTTTGAGTTTTGAATTTGAATTCATGAAAGTGAAAGGAAAATTAAGCTTAAGAATGGAATCACATGATTTGTATAATGTTAATTTTGAAATTCGATTGATAGAAGTGATTTTTCCCAAAATTAATGAAGTAGGTTCATTTATGGAAATTGATCGTGGAAGTAGAATTAGTTCTATTGAATATTAGAAAGTGTTTAAATTGATGTTGCTCAAAGTTGAAAGGTGAAATTGAAAGGAAAGGAATTATCCTTCCTTAAATGAATAGCTTGGGCCATTTGGAGAACAACTAAGGAAAAGTGTAAAGATTAGAAACAAGTATATGTATAGTATATCTTGACCTTAAAGGTAATAAGTGTATATTAATGAACAAGATAGAAATGTTAACAAGTTAACTAAATTAAATAAATGTTGTAATAAGAAAATCATTGATGAGCAATTGAATTGCAAATATGTAGAGTCTAAAGATAAGAACAAGGATATTATTGAGAAGTGCGAGGAGCACTACTAGCATCAGAGTTGAATGTAAATAGGAGCAAAGGAGTCCAAGGTAAGTATGCAATAATATAATATGCCTGGTACTAATTGCTATGAAACCTTATTGTTCAAACCGTAATCATTGAAACACTCCAATGCCTTGATGAGTATGAATTGAATGAGCCATTGATATGATATTCCTTGATGATATTCGATATGATATTCCTTGATGATATTCGATTATTATGAAACCTACATGCTGAACTCATAATGTGAACCATTATTGTTCAAACCATAATCGTTGAAAATATTCCAACTCTTTGATGAGCTTGAGTTGCCTATTGAACATTAAGCCATTTGATGTGATGCCCTATGATGATAATTGATTATTGTGAATCTATCATGATTGAATTCATAATGTGATCATTGTATTCTTTAATGCAACCCTTATATGAATTTTTCTATTGAATACCTACTGATAAGCAGAAATCCCCTTTTGATGTGGGGAAATACATCAGACCATGTACATTTGGTATAAGCCTACAGGTAGGGCGAGAGTACCTAACCTCTGTTAGGGGGGAACACCTAACCGTAAGACCTGATCAGTCTTACATAATAAAATACATGTGAGTGAGCAAGGCTTAGGCTGCCACTCTTAAATTTATATGTGTGGGAAGCATCCTGCTCCCGAGAGAATGTTGTTTCTACTAAAGACACTGTTTTCATGTCAAATGAGAAATTGAACCATAATGATAATATTGATTGAAATCATTCCATGACTATAAAGATCCCTCCCTAAAAATGATCTATATATATATATATATATATATATATATATATATATATATATATATATATATATATATATATTATGTACTCACTGAGCATTGTCTCATCTTTTAGTGGTTTAAATTTTGCAAGCAAGGTCAACGTGTCAGCAAAGTAAATTTCAAGCTACATTCTTTCGCTTGGAAGTCGTTCTACTAAATTCAAGTATAGTGATTTTTTACTATAAAGACTATTATTCTAGAGCTTCATGGTAGTAAAAGGTGTAGTACAAAATATTTTTGGGTTTACATGTATTGTAAATTATATTGTAATTGTTATTGCAATAATGTAGGAAATAATGTACATTTGACTAATGATGTGAAATGAAATTCTATAATTTTTACGAGTATGTTTATGTATGATATTATAAGTGGAAATGATAAGCAAGTAATGGGTAGCAAGGAAAGGTAATAAGGTTACGATCTTGGGATAAGATTCATGTAACAACCCATATCTACTCTAGGAATTTTCGTGACAAATTGCTTGAATTTAGAGTTGTTGCTACAAAATATGTGATTTTATGGAAATTCATGTATGATGCGATTTATGAGTATGTGGCATGTTAAATTAATTTTAATATGCATAATATGAGTTATTATTGTGAAATAAATGATTTATTTGAGGTGTATTAGCATAAAATAATTTATTTTAGATAAAATGAATTTTCATGCAAAAAGGCAATTTTTATGCATAGAATAATTTTATGAGTATTTTAAAATAATTTTTAAATAAGTGTTTAGGGGGAAATTTTACAGAAAATAATAAGAAAAATATTTTATTTTAATTACCTATAATCAGCCCAAAAATAATTAAAAAGCCTAAATACCCAAAAGTCCACTGCATTAAAATACTTCTAACCTAGCTCATTAAGGGTATTAGTGGAAATTGCACCCCAAACCCTAGTATTTAATGTAAAATTTGGCCAGCACCATATTTCCAGTAGCAGCACTCTATTCTTCTATATTTTGGCAAAAAAATTCTCTCAAAGTATTTCTCTCTACCGAAATTCACAAAATCCTTTCAAACTTGTAATTTTCGAGACCGTTTCATAAGTTTTTCTTTCCCTTTCAATTTGCTATTTGGTTTTTATGAAACTAATCTTGGGAAAATTATTTTGAACTAAATATTTACTAATTTTTACTGATAAAATTTGGTTTAGGTGATTTCTTGAGAGAAAAATTAATTTTTCTACCAAAAGCACCAACCTCTCTATGCGATTTCTCCAAGGGTGATTCTTACAAATCAAAATTGAAATTTTCATGCATAAACATTACCAAGGGGAGTGATTTTTACATATTGCTATTCTAAACTAATTTTTGATGTGTTTTGATGAAAAATATTGGATCAAATCATATTTCTGCATATTACTGTAATGACCAAAAAGTTTCAAAAAACAAGGAAATTCAAGGTTTTCGTTCTAGAACTTGAAAGTTGGAAAATTCTATGGTTATATATACATGTGGCTGTTGATTTGTGCATGATGGAGTTTTAAACTGATGTTTGTTTTATGTGGATGAAAAATAATAATTTAAATCATGTGTTTACATATTACTGTAATGAACGAAAAGTGCGGAAAGTTAGAAAACTCATGATTTTCACTCTAAACCTTAAACTTGGAATTTTCATGCATAAGAAGCATCCATGGCTACCGATTTGTGTACATTGATGTTCTAAACTGATATTTGTTGTGATTGAATGAAAAATAATAGTTTAACCACATGTTTATATATTACTATAATGACCAGAAAGTACAAGAAACAAGAAAGGTTTATGGTTTTCACCCTAACATTTAAAGTTGGAAAATTTTCATGCATATGAATGTATATATGGGCCAATTCCTACATGTTTATATTCTAAAATTATTTTTGTTTTGATTATATGAAAATTTTTTATTCAAACCATGTTTTTCCATATTACTGTAATGGATAGAAAATGCGAAAAGTAAGAAAATTTAGTTTTTCCTTTAATAGGATATTCGGCCTACCATGGGATTTTTATCCGAATGTCTATAATTTTTATGTGATATATTTTAATGATTATTGACATATATATATATGTGTATATATATATATATATATATATATATGATAAATGGTTAAATTGCATGTTGGTTGAAGGAATGACTCTAGACAAGCCTAGAGGCACTTTGGTATACTTAAGGTATCTTAACCTTATGTTATGATAAATATGTAAAGGTGATTGGATAATATGGAAATAGGTTGTATGATGACTTGATAAGCAATTAATGATCTTGAATTGATGAAGAAATTGATTGAATGAGTTGGTCATAAGAGATAAGTATGACACTTGAAAGGTTATTTGTTAAGTTGACATATATGGAAGTGTTAAAAGTATTAAGATGATTGTTTAAGTGAATTGATATTAAGATAATGATATTGTGTTGACCTTAGAAAGGTATTAACATGAATTATAATGTATTTTATTATAGGCTTATAAAGGCTAAGTGTGCAAGACTTTTAAAGTCAACATGATATGTGCAAGTGAATGAGGTGCATTTATATATGCAACTCTAAGTATATGTGAATGTTATATGTACATGGGGTAGTTATGATATAAGATAGCATCATGATTAAATAAATACTAAGTATTGAATTAAATATTATGATAGAGCTTGAGGAGTCTTAGAAGTCCAAGGGCTACGTGAATTATGAGCGAAGGAACCACAGGTGAGTTAACATTGTGTTCATGTTACAAGTGTGAGTAAACATTATGCTATTGTTACAAGTACAAGCTCTCATGATAGGTGTACCTTGATATTCTTGAAACCCAAGATCTTCTCTACTTCTAAAATGAAACTTTATGATTTCTTTGTTAAGCTTGGGTTGCCAAAGGACAATTAGTCTAAAACCATTTTTGATTATCCAATGATAATATCTTTGTGATTATTGCCCTAACTTACATTCTTTCTGGAACTATACTATCATTGTATCTTTTGTTCAAAAGTTAAACTGCTATTGTTATTATGATACATGTTATTGTTGCCTTAAATTTTATTGTTATATGTGATTATCATTAGCTCTACCTATGGTACCTTTAACCCTTTATGCAAAAATCCTCGTACCAATGCGAGTAATCATCGGCTTTCTAATCCTCAGACTTATGCAAGTAATCATTGGCTATGTGATCCTTATACCAATGTGAGTAATCATCGGCTATGTGTTTGAGTGATTATGGCAATAGCCTTCACTCTATGTATTTGAGTGATTATAACAATAGCCTTCACTCTATATGTTTGAGTGATTATGGCAGTAGCCCTCACTCTATGTGTTATGTGTTATAAGTATGATTCATGGATTATAAAATGTGAACTATGTGTTATAAGCTATGGATTTCCTTTAAAAAAAAAAAGGGCATATGTGTTATCGTATGTGCCATATTGTTTACTCATTAAGATGATCTATCTCACCCCTTTTTCTTTATGTGATTCCAAGTGAGTAGTATGAGGAGGCAAGGTAATGGCTCAAGCATTCTACTTCGCCTAGGGAAATACCTTGTCTAAGATAATTAGTTTAATATGGTATGAAGAGATATCCTTAGATGCTCTGGGAATATTTATTTTTGGATGTTTATTTTGAAATGTTATCTTTTGAGATTTTAATTGGATTCTAAATATTATTTCCTTATGGATTATGTTTAAAGTATATTTTAACTATGCTTCCACAACTTAAGGTTTTCTAAAAAAAAAAAAAGGATTTTTTTAAGTTAATGTAAGAGGTTTTGGTATGATCCTAGGCAGTATTTGTATAAGTATAAGCGGGTTCTGCGGGCATGAGTGATCTTATGTCTCCCTATGTTCTAGGACCATCATATCTCTAAAGTTAGGATGTGACAGTTCAGTATGATGAATGTTCAAGGGTTATAAGTTATATGAGGTTCTATGAGTTTAAGTGACTTTACATCTCCCTAGGCTCTAGGATCATCACGACTTAATAAGTGGGTTGTGACAGGTAAGCAGAGAGGTGATCACCTATAAACTCAGTATTGACCTATCAGTCAAATCGGTGATCCAAAAGAAAAGGAAGCATTCATCAAAGAAATAGATACCATCTCTAAAGAAGTACAAAACTTGTTAAAAGCAAGTATAATTCAGGAAGTTTATTACCTAGAATGGTTGGTGAACATGGTCTTGGTTAAGAAGCCATATAGGACATTCTGAATACGTGTTGATTTTATAGATCTAAATAAGGCCTATTGCAAAGATAATTACTCCTTACTGAGTATCGATCAATTGGTAGATTCCACAACTAGGCATGAACTATACTCTTTTTTAGATAAAAAGGCATGATGTCATCAGATTCAAATGCAAAGGTCCGATGAGTAGAAGACATCATTTGTGACTAACTAGGGGACTTGTTGCTATAAAATAATGCCCTTTGGGTTGAAAAATGCTAGGGCTACCAAACAGAGTCTAGTCAATCACAAGTTCAAGGACCAGATTAATAAGAACATGGAGGTATATGTAGATGATTTGATAATAAAGAGCAAGCGAGCTGAAGATCATCCCAAGGACATTGAAATGATACTAAAGATATTAAAGACTTATAATTTGAAGCTGAATCTTGAGAAGTGTGTGGTCAGGGTATTGGTAGGAAGGTTCTTGGGGTATATGGTATCATAAAGAGGGATTGAGGCTAACTCGGATAAGATAGAGGCAATTTTGAAAATGAACCTGCCCACTAATATATAGGAGGTGCAAAGATTGAATGGGTAGGTCACTGCATTAGGAAGGTTCATTTTATGTTCAACCAAGAGATGCTAAACTTTCTTCAAAACCTTGAAAAATTTGAAGAACTTTGAATGGACAGATGAATGCCAAATATCCTTCAAAGAGTTAAAGATGTTCTTGACTTCCCCCTCCTAAGCCACCTAGTTTTAGGAGACGATCTATACTTGTACTTGTTTATAACAGCAAAAACCATAGTAGAAGTACTAGTGAGAGAAGAATTTAGGGAGCAATGGCTGATCTATTATGTTAATCGAGCCATCAAAGATGTTGAATTACAATACTTAATCTTGGAGAAACATGCCTTAGCTTTGTTTATGGCCTCTTAGAAGTTAAGACATTATTGTGAAGCTCATCAAGTGATTGTCTAAATTGATATACCACTGAGAAAGATCTTATAGAAGACAAAATCCTTTAGTAAGATGGCTGAATGGGCAATCTAGATCAGTAGTTTGGGTATCAGACATGAACAAAAGTGGGCTGTGAAAGGGCATATCTTAGCAAATTTTATGGCTGAGATTACATCTATTGAAAGAGAAAGGCACAAGATAGAAAAAGAAGTGTAGGAGATATTTTTTGATGGAGTGGTCAGCTCAGAAGGCTCAAGTCTTAGGATAGTATTGAAAGGTCCCAATAAGATATTCATTGAGTCTACTATAAGGTTGGATTTTTAGATCTCTAATAATGCAACCAAGTTTAAAGCACTACTAACATGCCTTCCTCTAGCTTGAGAGATCAAGATAGAACACCTAATATTCAGTGACTCACAGTTAGTTGTTAACCAAACTAATGCAACTATGCTATTAAGGATGCATCCTTAAAAAGATACATCGAGCTTGCCAAATAAGATCTCTTAGAAGGTAGATAGTTAGGATGAAGGTGGGAGATTAAGCAGATTCCTAGGGTAGAGAATGAAAGGGCTGATGAGATTGCCAAGTTAGTGGAAATAAGGAGAATGGCTGTCTTGAAAAATATCCCTATAGTAAAATAAAAGTTTCCTAAAACTGAGACAATTTCAATGATCCTGATAAATCGGGAAGGCAGTTGGATGGAGCCCATTATTTAATATTTGGCAAAAGGGGTGTTACTAGAGATAAAGTTAGAAGCTCATAGGATATTTAAGAAGGCAAGGAAATATAGCTAGTATAAAAGAGATCTCTATAGGCGATCTAAGGCTCATCCACGGTTAAAATGTTAGGGACTATATTCTATAAGAGCTACAAGAAGGGATTTATGGAGCCTATGAAGTAAATGTTAGTATCACTAAGGAAGCATTATTGCATGGCTATTATTGGCCTATAACAAAGAGGTATATAAAGGAAATAGTTAGGTGATGTTTTCATTATCAAAAGCATGTAATAGTGCCTAGACTTCCCTCTAGAGAGCTCACCCCCATTAAGTGTGACTGGCCTTTCTAGTAGTGGGGAATGGATATCTTAGGTCCATTCCTGCCTCGGTTCACTAAGCTAAATTCCTTGTGATTGCCATTGACCACTTCACAAAATGGATTGAGGCTGAACCATTAGCAAGGATCACTTAGAATAATGTAACTGACTTTTTCTTTAAGTTTGTAATATGCAAGTTAATGGATTTTAGGGATCAAACAAATATCATATGTAGCGACAAATTAAAATTTTAATTCCAAAATCCACCAAGATCCATGTGTTTCAATTAAATCGATTAACGTTTAGATAGTTTACCTTTTGTAGCAAGTAGAAAACTCTTGATATGTTGCGAATTTGGGCTTCATGAATCAAAACGAACAGCCTCTAGATTCAGATCACAAGTGCTGCTACTTCAACAAACACCCTCTACTGGTATCCACATGAATAGAGTAAGAAATCAGACTTCAGTGTACTAGGACTAGCCTTGAAAACGGTTTTCCAAAAACCCTTTCTTTTTTTTATGAAAATACAAATTTTACTTCCTGTGTATCTCTCCCCCACACAAGAAAATGTAACTGTTATTACCAAAACCTAAAAGATCATCTTAATTAGGTTGTTTTTTGATATGATAAGAAGACTTCAAAAAATATCCTTAACTGTTAAGGATATATTTTGTTACATTTTTAATATTTAAAATATTTATCTATATATAAATATAAATATAAATTTTAAATATTAAGTTTACTTTATCTTAACAAAGTAAATCTATGTAGTAAGAGTAAATTAGTATTAGGTTAACTTTTAATTGTCTTCTTGTTCAATGAATCTAGAAAACATCTAATTCAATGAACCTAGACAATTTCAAGTTCAATGAACCTAGTGTGAATCCTTAATTTTGTATCCACGTCATCCAACCGCAGCTTTAGCACCGGCTAAGTTTACCATGCTACGCAGTGCCGTTGCAGCAGTCCTGCTAGTCAGTTAGTGGGCAAGGGTTTTAAGGCAATGCCTTCGAAAGAAAATTTTTTAGTATTCAATTACATTGCTACCAGATATTCAAATTTCTTAAACTCCATACCAACAAATCTCTAAAAAAAAAAAAAAAAAGCCACCACATCAGTTGTGGTGCCGCACCAAGTTTGTGCGGCACCGTAGGTACAACTTGCGGCATGCTGCAACCATTTGGTGTGGTGCTACATTCACCTGATGCAACGCCACACTTGTTCAACCCGCGTGGACCCTTTCTTTACACTAAAAATGACCCTTTTACACTCTTCAGCCTAATTTTCAACCCTTTCTCGCGCTACTTCTGATTTTCTTTTCACATTTTTACTACCTAAACTACCCTCAACCCTAGTTGCCTATAAATAGGCCCTTCCATTTTCTCATTTCTCGTCACTCCTTAAATTTGAGTAGATTGCTATCCTCAAATTACTCTCTTCTTCTCCCTCCAATCACTCTCTAATTAATTAATTAACCTTTTTAATTAATTAATTACCTCACCCTAACCAAGTTAATTAATCTTTTTAATTAACTAAAACTCTTTTTTAATTAATCACTCAATTAATTAATTAATTAATCTTTTTAATTAATTAATTAATCACTCTTTTTTTTAAAAAATCATTCTTTCTTTCAAAAATCAAATTAATCCTTTTTCTTAATCCAACCTTCATCCAAATTAATTAATTAATCATTTTAATTAATTAATCTATCAATCCATCCATTTCATCATATTAATTAGTTAATTAATTATTTTAATTAATTAATTAATCTCCCAATCAATCCAATCATCCAGTCCTGATAAAATAGAACTTTGGTTGGTAAAACCCTTTGGCCATCAAAAGCAAAGTTATAAGCCTTTTTCCTCACTTTTAACACACCCAAACCAAAATCAATATGATCAACTCTTAAACCCCTCCACTTAATCATGGAATGAACTACATGGGTTTTAATCCCCACTCAATGGAGTACGTAGGCACATTTGGAATCTAAATCCAAATCTCAAATCCAAATCACAATCAATCTTCTTTCCCCTTTTTAATTAATGCAATTTCTAAATATTTACTTTAATTCTTTTACTAATCTCCCATACACCATGCATTCATGTTATGCCATATTCATGTATTTTCTTTAATATCATCTTATAATTGTCATTCATGATGTCAATTTTTCTAAAGTCAAATTAAACTTAAGAGTAAAATTTAGATTATTTAAAACCAAAAACCTAGTCCCTAAGCTCAACCTGGTTCGAGACTAATGATTTTATCCTTGGGTAATTAATTGAAAATTAATGAATTGGAGTCACAATTGATTTTTCCTTAATTTTTTCATTTAAAAATAAATTAGGGTGGCAACTCCCAAAATCATTTTCAAAATTAACCAAATCTAAACCCCAGGGTTCCATAATGAGTCTAAACACAAATGAGCATTCTGATTGCCTCTAGCAGATCGGGTCGGTGCTCAGGCAAGACCTCACAACTGGCGACTTCACTGGGGACTAGTTGCCACCTTTTTTTAAAATAAAAAGGGAAATAAGAGGATTACTATTTGATTAAGGAAATTTTTTTTCAAAATAATCTCCATTTGGCTTATTAAGTATAATTTGACTTTCATGCATCACTTTGCATAATAAAGGCTCTTTGCCTAACCTTAGCTTTAGGAAAACTCTTGGATGGTGAGTGGTATTAACTCGACAACTCTCTTTGAATATGTTGGGAGATAGAAAAAGCATTCCACCGAGCAATGAATCCTTGATCATTTTAGTGGTGTAACAAGTAATTAATACCGTTGGATCCACATGAGGCTCCTTACCTTACATATAGTTAGGTATATTGATGCTTTAGTGGGACGGGGAGCCTTAAACAAACCACCCTTCACCCTTGTACATGTAGTCGCCCTAGCGTTGACCCTAGGTTCCATGTACTATAATAATGGAGATACCCGTACATATGCTCATGAAATCTTTTTGGCATGCATCATGACCTTATCATGCATATATAACATGAGAAACTCAATGAGGTAAAACCTCAAAACCTTTAACCCGTGGTCCATTACCGTAAATAACCCACACACTCATCTTATCAACATGTAAACTTAGTGACCAACCATGTAGAGGGAATCCTTTTCCCAAAACATCTTCACATTCATACCATTTTTCTTTCACAATTCTGTATTCTTACCCATTTTTCTATTTTTTGTTCTCAAGGTACCAATGGCCAACACTTCCAACTTTGACCAAGAGGCGATGAGCACCTTTTTCACAAATCTCCTCAAGAAACAAGAGGAAAATTTTCAAGTTGTGCTCGCCATTGCCCTTAAGGCCCAAGCTAAAACTTTCACCAATGCCCTTAATGCCCAGTCTGCACCTTTACTAATGCCCTCAACTCCCAATGCCAGTCGTTCATTAATGAGGTCAAAGAAATGACCAATGCCATTGTCACTCCCCCTCTTCCTCATATTGAGCCTACATTTGCCCAAGTCGGGACTAGCCATGCCCCTACTCCTCCCATTATTGATCTCACCGATAATAGGAAAGCACCTGAAACTCTAACCTCTTCTATCATAAACTTAAACACAACCACTCCCTCTCCCACTACGAATCCTTTTCAAAGTGGAGATTTCTCTAGCTTTCTCAAAACTAAGAAATTGATGTAGAAATTGAGGCCATAGAGAGAACACTCAAGAACATTAAAAAGCATGAAAACATGATAGATGTCGACTCCTTTGCTCTCTTCCCGAATACATGGGTTCCACCAAAATTTAAAATGCTAGTCATGGACAAGTTTAATGGCACCACATGCCCTAAAACTCACCTCAAGATATATGTGGGTGCCATGAGACCCTTTGGTGTGGATGATGAGCTCCTTGCTCAGTTATTCCAATAATCTTTAACTAGAGCAGCTGTCAAGTGGTTACTAGATCTTGACTAGAATCATAAGAAAACTTGGGATAACATCTGCAATGCTTTTGTCAAGCAATACCACTATAACATTGAGGTGGATGTCACTTGTCGAGATTTGGAAACCACCAAATAAGGGGTAAAAGAATCCTTCATCACATTCTTTATAAGGTGGAGGACAAAAGCTGCTCAAATGGTGAACTGTCCATTTGAAGTAGAGCAAATTGACATCATTGTCAAGAACGTCCTCCCCTAGTATCAGATGAATTTGCAAACATAGTACCTCCATAGCTTCAAAGCTCTCGTTGCCACCACCACCAAGATCGAGGATTTAATTCATTCAGGAAAAATCAAGGATGAATTCTCTAGGTATCACAAGAACATTAATTACACCACTAATCCTACCACCCAAAGAGAGGGAGAAGTAAATATTGTGTCCTATCACTAGCCAATGAAGTAAGAAATAAGGAGAGCTTTCTCTAAGCTGGGCATGCCGCTCAGCGTCATTTATAAGAAAGCCTTAGAGGCTAATCTAGTTAGGCCCTTAGAACCATGACCTCCTCCAAACCCTTTGCCCAAAGGTTATAATGCTAATGAGCACTGTGACTTTATTAAGGTCCGGGGCACAAAACTGATGCATGCAAGGCTCTAAAGTATAAAATCCAAGACCTCATTGATAGTGGAGACATCATTGCTCCCAAACCCAAAGTCTAGCATCACTGAGCTCACCCAACTGTGTCAAGCCCCACTCGATAACTGGTACTTTGAGAAGAGTGCCACCGTTGTTGTGCCCCTATCTAAGTCTTCTGAGTTCATGTCTGAGTCACGTAAAGCTTAAGTCTAAGTCTAAATCTTTTGAGTCTATTTTTTATTAAATTTTTTCTTTGAATTTAAGTATGTTAGGCTTGTCCTTCTGAGTTTGTATTTCGCCTTTTAGGCTTATCCTTTAATGTATTCATGATTTGACTTTTATCAGTAATAAAAAATTTGAACTTTCTAATTTGCTTTAATTTTTTTTTATGATTCATCTTTAAATGGGACATCTTTAAAAAAAAAAGAACAAAAAATGAAAAAAAATACAAAAAAATGAAAAGGCAAAAGGATTAATTAATTATGGCATGAAGGAAAAGAATAAAAAATAACATACATTGCATTTGCATGGTAGTAGTGGAAAAGCTCATGGACTGTTCTATATAAGACAAGATAAGGATGATTCAAGCATCACAGTTCACGAGATCTCTATCTACATACACAAGAAACTTGTCAAAGAGAAGCTATGGAGAATGAATATAAAATAGATTGAAAGGTATCATGACAAGCTAAATGCCGTCGAGGAAAAGAGAATCAATGCCTTTTATGAAATTCAAGGTCATCAATGGAGACTGGCCAAGCACTTCAATTAGAAGGTGAGAGACAAGGGTTCGCAAGAAAGAAATCCAATTCTAGTAGAAATCTAAGCCCCTATTCATAATCCAAGAAGAAATTCAAATTGAATTAGGTTTGATAGTATATGCTCAAGAAGATCCTATCTGATAGAGGCACCATCTTCACGAACATGGTTAGAAGTGAATTCTCCCATCCTGACAACTCGGATTAGCTTAAAAGATATATCATCCAAAGATGACACCTGTATTTCATTTCTATTTCTCATGCATATGTAATCAGAATTACATGGACCTGATTCTCCCTAAAAAAAATAACTAACAGAAAAGTGATATAAGGGATACATAGGTAATCTGAGTTGAGTGTAGTCCAAATCATAATAAAACATTTTATTTGCATCACATTCTCATTTTCTTTGTGTCTAGTACATCAGTCACTTAATTCTTTTGCATAAACAAAAAGAAAAGGAAGCAAAAAAAAAACGAAGAAAAGAATGCTCACTAAGCTGAAAATCCAAAAGGGTGCCTTAGGCAAAAATTAGAGCATAAAAGATGTCTCATTTAAAGGTGATCAAATATTGCAAGATACAAACCCAGCATTATGACAAAAAGGATATCATTTTCAATGTTGTTTATAGCTTATCATATATCGTGTAGTCCTGTCAACCTGTAAGTGTTTTGAATAAAAAGTAGAAAAGGTCATGCCTAAAGTCATGTTCTAGCCAGTCTTCCTCTACCTCCCGAGATGCACATCTCTTATATCCTCATCAGAATCAAAGTCTGCCACAATCTCCTCAAATGGGCACACCTCTCTAGATCTCTATAGCTCCTTTTGTTGCAATAGTAAAAGTACCAATAGAATTAGAACTTTTCACCATAGCAGTATAAAAAACCCTCTCTTGAGTATCAGTAGTTCTGAAACTATTCAAAAAAAATCCTCTTTTGAAATTTAGAAACTGCAGTACCCCTTCTTGCTCTAACTACAGCAATTCTTATCTGAATCACTACTATAGTATCATCATGTCTCACTGTAGTCACAGTGTCTTTTGTCATCGCCACCGCATTTTAAGTCACTACTGTGATGTCACACTTCTAGTAGATCTTCAAGTCTCCTTCAAAGAATGAGTCACCCCCTTTGTTTATGTTGCAGCCCTCTTGCTACTAGTGGCCCCTCCTATAGTCTTTTCCTCCTTAGCTATCTCACCCTTTATTTCCCCCAGCAGGGCAGTCTGGTACTCATTCTCAATAGGCCAAACTACCTTTATCAACCACCTGCCATAACTTTTTGTGGTCCCAAGTGAAATCCAAAAATAAACAGTGTGATAACTCCTCAGCCAGCTACCACCTGATAGCTCCAGCAATGGGAGTTGTGATTCATATAGACTATAAGAAAGAAAAATTAGGGGCACATCTAAGTCTACCCCATCTACCTCAATACCCTTATCCCCTAGTGGACAGTCATTCAAACTAAGCCCAATAGGCAAACCACTCGACACCCATGACCCCTAGTCATAAGAGATCTAATCCTTTACCATTGGCAGTGCTAAAAATGTGTCTTCTGAGGGTAAGCTGCAAGCAACCATCCTATCCGACCTCTGACTGAGTCTCAATAAAGCATGTGCAAACTAAAAAGCAAGGGTCACCACCCTAAAATGATCCATCAATCACATTTCCAAGATAACTTAGAACCTAAAACTAGACACCCACAAAGCATCCCCAGTAGAAAGGGTAAGAATAGACAATTTTTTCTCACTTGAGAATAATTGGCAAGATGGTCCATCTCTCTAAATCCCAAACAAAGCAATCAAGACTCATCAGTGTATTTGCCAGCACAACTCTAACCATAAAATGCCTATGTTCCATTTGCCACTCTAGCATCACTAATAGACCCATATTTAACACTCAAACAAAAAATAAAGGCCCTCATATTGAGCCTCTGCCCCCCCCCCCTCATATCTCCTTGGTCACCAAGATCATGGAACTCCTCAACCACAGCGAGCGAATTCACTTGACCATCACCGACCATCATTTAGCTTGGGACATCTTGAGACAAGTCCAAAAAACTCTTGAAAAATCTAGGAGATGCCAAACTCTAAACTCTGGCACCACCAGACCAACCTCAGAATTGTAGCCAAGCCATAGCATTAAACTTCCCAAAGGTGGGACACAACTCCTTTTTAGCAGCAACAAAACAGAAAACACATGCCACCAAATTCCAAAACCCAAAGTAAGCCCTTAAAAAAAATTACAATCTCCTCGTACTGCCACCATGGCAACTATTTCATACCAACTAAGTTGAGTACCTCAACCTTATCAAGTGTTTCATTCCATAAATACATGGCCTTTACAATGCAAAAGTCATATGAAAAGTTGTGAAGCAAATGCGTGAATCCACCCTTATACATCTATGAAATCACCCATTATAGGCATCATCACAAATCATGTATAGCATAGAAGTCAAATAAAAGGTCTATGAATTTTGAAACATATATGCATCATCCGTGCACCAGCATCTATGCAATCATGCACTATCATGCATAACCTAAGCCAATAGCCTCACCGACATCTCTTAAAGCTGACCAATACTTTTTCAAAGCTGATCGACACCTCCTAAAGCTGACTAGTGTCTCTTTGAGGCTAAATGATACCTTTTCATATCTAATCAATGAAGTGTGACTTTTAGAGTCCCTTTACTCCCAGCAAAGTTCCTTTAAGCCTTCCAAAAGGCCCAACCCCTCACATTCAAAAACCCAAGTTTATTTGGCACAATCAAAATCTTGTCAAAATCTCCTGAATTGACTCGCCATAAGCTGACGCACTTCCTTTACCAATATCTTTTCAGAATTTGTCGAGTTGACTCACTATAGGCCAAGGCTCTCCTATTATCATAATTTATCGAGTCAACTCTCCATAAGCTGAGGCTCTCCTCTTATCAAAATTTTATTAGAATCTCTTGAGCCAACTTGCTATAGGCTAAGACTCTCCCTTTACCAAAATCTTGTCAGAATCTTTTGAGCTGACTCGCCACAGGTCAAGGCTCTCCTTTCACTAAAATATCTTGTCCAAAATTCTCTTCCACCCATAAATGTCTAGAAACGGTCACTTGACATCCATATGGTTCCTTTTTCTATCTCTTTTATCCAAATTTATCAATTTCACCCATAAATGTCTAAAAACGATATCTTATACATCTATATGGTTTTACTTTCTACCTTTTTACCCAAATCATCTTTACCTCTAGCATTAAGGCCAAACAGATAGCCTTGATTGAGATTTACCCAAATCTTCTTTACTTCTAACATTAAGGCTAGACTGATAGCCTTGATTGAGATTTACCTCAGATCATCTTTATCTCCAACATTAAGGCTAGATAGATAGCCTTGATTGAAATTCACCAAACCTTTATCTCCAATATTAAGGCGGGACAAATAACCTTGATTGAAATTCACCAAACCTTCTTTGTCCTCTAACATTAGGGCCAAATAGATACCCTTAATTGAAATTCACCATGACCATTCTCATATCCAATGTCAAGGCCGAACTGATAGCCATTGATAAAATCTCATTTATCCTAGAGAACCTCATCCCAAAGGACCTGACAAGAACACACAAGCCTAGAGTCTGATATGGCACCTCTTCCCAACATTCACTATCATCAGAATCACCTTTTGTTCAAAGCCAATTTTGATGAGGGGCCAATTGTGAACTCTTAATTTTACACTCTCATCATCCAACTATAGCTTTAGCACCTACTAAGTTTAATGTGCTATGGGGAGCCATTATGGCAGTCTTACTAGCTGGTTAGCAAGCAAAGGTTCGGCAACAATGCCCTTAAAAGAAAATTTTTTAGCTTTCAATTACATTGCTACTAGACATCCAAATTTCCTAAACTTCATATCAACTAATCTCTAAAAAAAAAAAAAGCCGCCACGTCAGCTGCGGCACCGCTGTAGGTACAACTTGCAGCTTGTCACGGCACCACACTTGTCTGATGCACTTAGACCCCTTTCCTGCATAGAAAATGACCCTTTTACCCCTTCCAGCCCAATTTTTAGCCCTTTCTAACCCTACCCCTCATTGTCTTTTCACATTTTTACTACCTAAACTACCCTTAACCCTATTTGCCTATAAATAGGCCCATTTCCTCATTTCTCTTCACCCCATTGAATTTGAGCAAATTGTTATCCTCAAAGTTCTCTCCTCTTCTCCCTCCAATCACTCTCTAATTAATTAATTAATCTTTTTAATTAAGTAATTACCTCACCCTAACCAAGTTAATTAATCTTTTTAATTAACTAAAACTCTTTTTTAATTAATCACTCAATTAATTAATTAATTACTCTTTTTCTAAAAAATCATTCTTTTTTCAAAATCAAATTAATTCTTTTTCTTAATCCTCCCTTCATCCAAATTAATTAATTAATCTTTTTAATTAATTAATCCATCAATCCATTCATTTCATCATATTAATTAGTTAATTATAGTTAATTAATCATTTTAATTAATTAATTAATCTCCCAATTAATCTAATTATCTGGTCCCGATAAAACAAAACTTCGGTCTGGTAAAACCCTTTGCTCATCAAAAGCAAAGGTATTAGCCTTTTTCCTCACTCTTAACACACCCAAACCAAAATCATTCTGATCAACTCTTAAACCTCTCCACTTAATCATGGAATGAACTATGTGGGTTTTGATCCCCATTAAATGGGGTACGAGGCATGTTTGGAATCTAAATCCAAACCTCAAATCCAAATCCCAATCAATCTTCTTTGCCCTTTTTAATTGATGCAATTTCTGAATATTTACTTTAATTATTTTACTAATCCCCTATACACCATGCATTCATGTTATGCCATATTCATGTATTTTCTTTAATATCATCTTATAATTGTCATTCATGAAGTCAATTTTCTAAAGTCAAATTAAAATTAAGAGCCAAATTTAGATTATTTAAAACCAAAAATCTAGTCTCCGAACTCAACCTGGTTTAAGACAAGTGATTTTATCCTTGGATAATTAATTGAAAATTAATGAATTGGAGTCACAATTAGGTTTTTGCTTAATTTTCCCATTTAAAAATAAATTAGGGTGGCGACTCCTAAAATCATTTTCAAAATCAACCAAATTAAAACCCGAGGGTTCCATCATGAGTCTAAACCTGAATGAGCATTCTGATTCTCTCTAGTGGATCGGATCGGTACTCGGGCGAGACCTCACACCTGGAAAATTTCCTAATTCAATGAACCTAGAAAAACATTAACCTATAGTCCATTTCAAATTTATTCTAAGTGTGTGACCCTATAGGTACACTGAACGTTGGCAGCAGGCCTAAAATTCCATTTCTGGCTCACAAGTCATAAGTGGCCTCTAACAAGACATTATGACTACCCAAGTCAGGTGAAAATCAATGATCCAACATAACCTTTCACAGTCAATATTATAGTCCTTTTGTCACTCGATATCATAATTTGAACATGAGGCATGGATTATGTCACCCTCATATTGTTCAATTAGACTATTTCTCAATCTCTAAGTAGACTAACTAAACAAATGACATTAATATCTCTTATCAATTCAATTGAGCATTACCATGTATTTTCTAAATCTCACTTATCAAAGGGCCCATAGATATCTCTTTCAAAATGAGAGGGAAGAATTCTTACACAATCACTCATATTCCTCTGCATGATTCACTCTATATCTAACAATAAACTGTATTACCATCTTCTTATAGATGATGTTGGACTATGTTAGAATATAGAATTCCTCATGTAGGAATCTATGGTAATTTCAAGTCAAAGGATTGAATAATAATTGTAATGAGAATTACATATGACATTAACCATATAGTATTCTCACAGTGGGTCAGTCCAATACACTATTCTCTAATGTGTACTTATAAGCTAACTTGATATCTCATATACATAACCAACAAAACATGATCATCAATCAAACTACATACTAGTCTTAATTCATTATTGTTCCACCAATAATGAGTGACTAGGGACAATATAAAATAGTATGCCATTTACCTTAGAGTTTTACTATCAAGTCACGCACTTGATGACCTTAGATGGAATCAACTATCCATGGAATTTATTATTAGGTCATAGAACATTAATTGCAATTAATAACATGATAATGGATTGCTTCTTTATTAATAAAAAATAATAATAATGACAATATTCATACTATTGGCCTAGGGTATATCACTAACATAGGTTTGGTATTCCAAATATCATAATCTTTGATAATGGAAAGTAGCTCAATTCAACAAAGTTCAAATCTTTTTTTAGGGATTTTTATATTGATCTCAAGTTCACTTCGGTAGCTCATCCTCAGTCTAATGGGTAGATTGAAGTAGCTAATCAAATCATCCTTCATGGGCTAAAAAAGAGACTGGATGGCAGGAAGGGAAAATGGACATACTAGCTTTATAATGTGTTATGGAGTTACTGAACTACTCCTAAAGAATCTATAGGAGAAACCCCATTCTCCTTCACCTATGATTAATGAGTAGTTATCCCAATAGGGATTAACTTACCTAGCTTTTGAACTAGTCAAGTTGGGGAAATTGATTAAGAGTTAGAACTTAGGCTTAATTTGGATTTACTAAAGGGAAAAAGAGATTTGGCTTAGAAAAGAGGACAACATATAAAGAGAGAGTTTGGTACCATAATTGTCGGGTTAAAGAAAGAATCTTTAGTGATTTGGTCCTCAAGAAAATAGAAATTGTTAGAGGCCATGCAGGAGTAGGAAAATTGCAATCCAACTAGGAGGGCCCTTATAAAATCACGAAGGTCATTAGATTTCAATCATATAAGTTAGCAAATCACCAGGGCAGATTTCTCCCTCGAACATGGAACTCATATAACTTGAGAACCTATGATCAATAAATAGATCAATAATCTCTACTACAATCTCTTCTTTTTTGTAATTTCAATAATTTTTAGTTTTGTAATTTTTCATTATTTAAAGACATGTAATTTTTCAACTTATTAATGTATTTCTGTATGTTAGTAATAAATCCTCCACCAAGGTAAACTTTAGATATGGAGTTCTCCAATTTTAAATGATCAAGTTTTGCATGTTATACATCAATGGATTTGTCAATAATAAAAGGAAAGTTGCAGCAAGGGATAGGTGAATTGATAGTTCACCTAAGACTCCCTATAACTTATCTCTAATAGTAAAAGTTAAGGGATATGCAATTGTAGTTCGCCTAAGACTCCTTGTAATTTATCTCAATAGTAAAAGTTAAGGGATGGGTGAATTAGAAATTTGCCCAAGACTCCCTATAACCTATCTCTAATAGTAAAAATTAAGGGATAGGCAAATTGGTAGTTTGCCAAAGACTCCCTATAAAGGGATAGGCAAATTGGTAGCTCGCCCAATACTCCTTATGACTTATCTCCAATAGTAAAAGTTAATGGATAGGCAAACTACAAACTCGCCCACTATCCCTAGGTAAATGCTAAGGGATGGGTAAACTATAATGTTCACCTAAGACTTCCTAAACTCCCTGAAAATGATAAAGGAATAGGTGAGCTATAGGCTTGCCCAAGACTTCTTAGTAACAATCTCCAAGCTCGGGAGTAAATCAGAATAGGAGAAAAGGGAGATGTGAATTTTGGTTCATCTGAGACCCTTTATTTATAGAAATATCCAAGTCACTAATAACAAAGCTTGCCTCACAACTAATGGAATGGATGAACTACAATTCATTTGAGACTCCTTAAATATTAAAAATATTCTATTTCATAGAGGCTTACATAGAAAATGTCACATCCCATTTTCAGAGACATGATGGTCCTAAAACATAAGGAGACATAAGGCCACCCATATCTGTAGAACGCACTTATACAAATATTGCCTAGGATCGTACTAAACCTTATACATTAACTTAAATAAACCCTTTTATTTAAATTTTTTTTGAAAACCTTAAGTTGTGGAAGCATAGTTAAAATATACTTTAAACATAATCCATAAGGAAATAATATTTAGAATCCAAATAAAACCTTGAAAGATAACATTTCAAAATAAACATCCAAAAATAAATATTCTCGGAGCATCTAAGGATAACTCTTCATAACATATTAAACTAATTATCTTGGACAAGATATTCCCCCAAGCGAAGTAGAATTCTTGAGCCATCACCTTGCCTCATAATATTGCTCACCTGGAACCACACAAGGAAAAAGAGTGAGATAAATGATCTCAATGAGTAAACAAATACAATTTATACAATAACATATATCCCTTAGAAGATTTCATAGCTCATCGTTCAAAATTTATGATTCACAGTTCATGGCTTGCAATTTAACAAGGTTTATAGAAATCAACTTATAACTCATAACACATATAGTGGAGGCTATTGCCTTGTCCGCTCGTAACATTATATAGAGCGAAAGTTGTTGCCTTGTCCACTCGTAACATAATATAGAGTGAAGGTTGCTGCCTTGTCCACTCGTAACATAGTATAGAGTGAAGGCAATTGCCTTGTCCACACACAACTCATAACATATAACGTGAAGGCTGCTGCCATGTTCACATATAACTCATAACATATAAAGTGAGAGCTGCTGCCATGTTCACATATAACTCATAACATAATTTATAACATATGAAGGTAATAGTAGCATTGAAGGATACAATCAAATGTAACATAATAACAAGAGGAGTTTAGCTTTTTTAACAAAAGATGAACAACATTGTGGTTCCAAAAAAAAAAAAATATAAGTTAGGGCAATAATCGCAAAGGTATTATCACTAGATAATCAAAAATGGTTTTGGATCAATTGTCCTTTGGCAACTCAAGCGTACAAAGAAATCATTAAAATAGAAAAGAACTTGGGTTTCAAGATATCAAAGGTTCACAAAACATGATAGCTTGCACTTGTAACTTGAAACATAATGTTTACTCACACTTGTAGCATGAACACAGTGTTTACTCACCTTGTGGTTCCTTTGCTCCTAGTACACGTAGCCCTTTTGAACCTCTAAAACTCCTCAAGCTCTAACATAATATTTAATTCAATACTTAGTATTTATTTAATCATGATGCTATCCTATCCCATAACTACCCCATGCGCATATAACATTCACATACACTTAAAGTTGCACATAAAAGTGCACCATCACTTGCATATCACATGTTGACTTTAAAAGTCTTACACACTTAGCCCTTATAGGCCCAAACAAAAACACATTAGAATATGTCAATACCTTTCTAAGGTTATCATAATATCATTATCTTAATATCAATTCACTTTAACAATCATCTTAGTACACTTAATTCTTCCATACATGTCAACTTAACAAATAACCTTTCAAGCATCAAGCTTATCTCATATGACCAATTCCTTCAATCAATCTCCTCATAGATTCAAGATCATTAATTCATTGTTAACTCATCATACAACCTACTTCCATATTATCCAATCACATTCACATGTTAATCCTAACATAAGGTTAAGATACCTTAAGTATACCAAATTGCCTCTAGGCTAGTCTATAGCCATTCCTTCAACCAACATGAAATTTAACCATTTATCATACATACGTGCATGTCAATAATCATCAAAATACATCACATAAAAATTATAGACATTGGGATAAAAATATCAATGTAGGCCGAATGCCCTATTCAAAGAAAAACCTAAATTTTCTTATTCTTTGCACTTTCTGTCTATTATAGTAATATGTAAAAACATGGTTTGAACCAAGATTTTTTTTGTGTAATCAAAACAAAAATTATTTTACAACATAGACATGTAGGAATCGGCTCACATATACATTCATATGCATGAAAATTTCCAATTTTAAATTTTAGGATGAAAAACCATGAGTTTTCTTATTTTCGGTATTTTTCGATCATTACAGTAATATGTAAATAGGTGGTTTAAACCATTATTTTTCATTTACTCATAGCAAATGAATCGGCAGCTATTGATCATAATTATGAATGAAAATTTCAAGTTTCAAGGTTTAGGGTGAAAATCATGAGTTTTCGTGCTTTCCGTTCATTAGAGTAATATTTAAGCACATGATTTAAATCATTTTTTTTCATCCAAACAAAACAAATATCAGTTTAGAATATTAAACATCACAATTTGGCAGCCATAGAGTTATCAACCCATAGAATTTTCCAACTTTCAAGTTTTAGAGCAAAAACCTTAAATTCCTTTGTTTTTCGATCATTACAGAATATGCAGAAATATAATTTAATCTAATATTTTTCATCAAAACACATCAAAAATCAGTTTAGAATGCAATGGTATAGAAATCACCCCCCTTTAGTGATGTTTATGCATAAAAATTGTAATTTTAGGTTATAGGATTCACCTTTGGAGAAATCTCACGGAAAGATTTGTGTTTTCGGTAGAGAATTAAATTTCTCTTTCAAAAACTCACTCAAATAGAATTAAATTTGTAAAAATCAGTAAATAACTAGTTCAAAATAATTTTTATCAGTGTTTTGGTGTTGTGGATTTTTGGGTATTTAGGCCTTTTATTTAATTTAGGGCTGATTATGGATAATTAAAAATAAAATATTTTTCTTATTATTTCCATTAAATTTTCCCCCAAAACATTTATTTAAAAATATTTTAAAAAATACTCATAAAATTATTTTATGCTTAAAAATTGCCTTTATACATGAAAATTCATTTTATTTAAAATAATTTATTTTATGCTAATGTACTTCATATAAATAATTTATTTCACAATAATAACTCATATTATGCATACTAAAATTAATTTAACATGTCACATACTCATCAATCACATAACACAAATTTTTCCATAAAAGCATGCACTTAG